>JAJHUR010108822.1:0-17682 GCA_027495735.1 Lutjanus campechanus | reverse complement strand
GACGCAAAAATAGAACATGGAAAATTGACAACATAATTATGTTTTAACTTAATATTTCTTATTATGTTAACATAATAAAAAAAAAACAATAACATGTACAATATGACCATGTTTTAAATGGTAAATGGACTGTATTTATATAGGGCTTTTCTAATCATAGACTACTCAAAGCGCTTTCACAACTACAAGTCACATTCACCCCATTCACACACTAATGACACAGGTGGCTTCTTCTACAAAGACCCAACCTGTGCATCAGAAGTCATTCACACACAGTCACACACCGTTGGCACAGCCATCAGGAGCAACATGGGGTTCAGTGTCTTGCCCAAGGACACTTCAACATGTACGGGAATCGAACCACCAAATGACTGGGAGACGACCGGCTCTACCACTGAGCCACAGCCGCCCAAGAGCGAGAGTGAAAGAGCTGTACAGTTTGTGCAGATAATGTGCAAAAAAATGCAAAAAGGTTCACAGTAGGTATAAAGAATATGCTACGAGCAAGACAGAGCTGAAGAAATCTGCATTACTGTAATGCACTGATTCAGTCTAGACTGCTACTTTACAAAAGAAAGTAAAAGGCTAAAGAAGAATCACCAAATGTTGTGCTTTGTCTTTGGTAATAGGGTGCTGGAGGGGTGTTTTAACAATTCATAATGGTGCTGATGTGATGGGGAGTTTTGGGTTGACTGAGAGGATGATGTTGGCCTGATTCTTTGGAGGGTCTGGACAGTTTAAGCAGTAGACACATACATGTACACACCGACATATATGCATGACGGGCCTTACACTTAGGTAAAGACACTGTGGTATTATAAAGCAGGAGTCTCAAAAGTATACCTGTCCTTGAACACACATCCAAGTAAAATTTGAAAACAACTCAGACACATTCATCAGTCATCTTTACTTTTGTGTTGATAGGCTTGTGTATGTACACTGTGCTTAGAATATTGCTCACATACAAGTATTGACTTGATCACTTAAAGCTGCAATTAATTATTTTTGGCAGCCAAAAAGAAGTCAACTTGGCAAACATGTTAGAAAACAGCATCTTATTTAGCTCCAATGGTGGTCACCTGAATAGACGGTATAAAACATGGACACAGTTTCCGTGATGTCACCCCCAAGGTTCTGAAGAGCTATTGTGAAGGTTTCAGTGTGGTTGTTCTGGTCGCCGCCAGACTCAGTCTAATTCATCCCAAAATGGGCAAAAAGGGGGTGTGTGGGTGCAGCTCAGGCAGGCCAAATGAAGTGGCCGCCTAAGCAGTTAGCCATCTGGGACAACATCCACCTGCCAAAGCAAAGCAGCCATACCCTTTATTAAGCATAATATGATGCAATGTAAACACATGAGCTGTATAAAAATTCAGTACAGTTCACACCTTTGTTGCGAATGGGGAAATTAGCTATAGAGTTACTAGCTGTACCGGACTATAAACGTGTTTATTTCTGCTCTAAAGTTGGGCATTGTTATATGGAGCTCTACGGGGGACTGACTCGCTTTTGAAGCCAACCTCAAGTGCCTCCTTGATTAAGTGCAGTTTTTGGCACATCCGCAGTGACTTATTTTTCAGCCCAGGTGGCTGCTGCTTGGCCCCCAGCTAGTCGCTAACCTTAACTTTGTCTGCCGTTCAGTTCCTAACAGGATTGGACTGACTGGAAACATCATTAATGAGAGCAGTGAGGGTGAACGAGAACACTTAAGTAAGGCCAGAACACCAAAACAATTACCTGAAAGATGCTAAAACACGAAACAGGAGCAGAGGGTACCTGCAGAAGTGGGTGATAATTGGATTTCTCAATGTGAACTGCTTCTTACACACATAGGTACTCATGTGAGCCATTGTTAAAATCAAAATATTGAGTAGAGAAGCTTTAAAATAGCATTTCATAATTGTATATTGTCATAATTAACAATTCCTTTAAACACGCCGCTGTATTTCTCCACCTACAGCTATAGCTGTCAGATAAATTTTCCTATCCGAGGAAGATGTAAAAGCACCACAGAGAGAAAAATCAGCTTTATTCGAGTTCATTGCTGGAGCACATCCTTCTGTGTGGAATGAACAAGCAACCTCTCACTCATTAATTAGTCAACCTCTCTACCTGTGGGCCAGCCTGCCACACTCCACTGTGACTGATGGAACAAGAACAAAGGAAAGGGACCGTGATTACTGATGAGAATTATAAATACATTTCAATTAATAAAACCTCCCATTGGTAATTGTCTTACAGGTTTTGCAGGTAGTGTAGGTGTGTAACCGGTGAATATTGGGATTTCTGTGCAACACAGCGAGATAGCGGCAGCACTGGAACAGGAATAGAACAACAGCAATCTCCAGTGCTATTCTAGGTGAATGAACAGAAAAATAGAGAAGTCGAGGGAGGAAGAGGCAGAAACAAAGTGAGCGCGGGCAGATGGAGAGAGAAAGAAAAGACGAAAAGACGAGGGTGGATATCGCCCAGTGCTCTTTAATAACCAGGGCAGCGGAGGTTCAGGAACCAGACATGAGCAACCCAGTGGACACTAGAGGAAGGGCAATGGGGTCACACGGCACGGAGGGGGAAGACATACAGCATCGCACCCACAGGAGATTGATGTGTTTCCCAGCAATCTACAAGCCCATAAAAAAAGGGCACGGTCTGTGGGCAAGCTTAAAAACCAACCAGGGAATAGGTGGACAAAAGTTCATCTGGCACTGTCATAACACTGCAGCATGACAACATAACCTAACAGCATCAACAGCTTCACAGGTAGGGCAGCTCTTTTTTTCTACTCGCGTGCGAGATATGAACACTAAAATGTTCATTTGATTTACAGCGGCTGTGTGCATTTACAACATAAACTCACTCCCACTGAAAAATGTCAAACATTCGTTCACCTTGTTGTTCTCGGTGGTATTCAAAGCCACCCTCTACAGAGATGTTGTCAGAAGAAATAGAAATCCTTTACACATTGAGTCCTTGGGTCTGGGCTTCAAGTGTTCAAGCCTGTATTGGTTTGTGTGCTTGAGAGTCTCCTGCTTCGCTGTTGGTCACACGTTATTGGATCTTGCTCAGTCATTGGCTAGCTTAACACACTGTGCCTCCAGCTGAACTCCTAGTTTATTGGTTGGCTCAGTAGTTCTCTTCTCTGTCATGACTGTTTGCCCCTGCTACCCAGTCTTTATGCTAAGCTAAGCCATGCTAACCTGGATAGACATTAGAGTGGTATTAATCTAATCATGTTGCTCTCAGCAAAAAAGTCCTGTATTCAATTTTTTTTACTAAAGTAAAAGTACATAAGTATTATATGCAAAAGTACTTTGAAAGTGTCAAGTGGTCATTTTGCAGCAGAGGGGCACTTGTGTTCTTTTGGTGCGTTGAATTTCCCCTGAAGTCCCATTTTCGACTTGGAAAGACAGAGAAACCTCACCAGTCACAACTTCAAAATCCAAGATGGCTGCTCCATGCGTCAACAGTAGCAAAATCTGTAGCGTCATACTGCTTATTAGCCCCTCTGTCTTTTATGTCTAATTAAATCAGTCATCGACAGTACTATCCAAATTCCATTTGTGCACATGTTGCTGCGTTGTTATAAGTGCAAAATACTGTGTAATGCTTTGTTATAAAGCCCAACAAAGGTTTTCCCAGAAGCTTTGTTTTTCCGACTTGTTGTTTTGGAAAGTGGTCAGCTTGGGAGCGACGTCTTTCCGAGCTCTGACTTCCAATGCCCGAGGTAAATGGAACGAAGCATGTGCTGTTTGTGTGTCTGTTTGTCAGCAGGAGTACAGAAAAACTACTGGTCTAATTTTCATGACACTTGGTGGAAGGGTGTAGCATAGGCCAAGGAAGTGCCTGTTAAATTTTGGTACAGTGGCTGCGAAACTTACGATAAACACAAAAGACAATATCGACAGCCAGTGTTTGGTTGTTTTGTTCTGGGCTACTGTAGAAACATGATGATCAAACATGGCGGACTCTGTTGAAGAGGACCCATGTCCTCTATAGACATAAACAGCTCATTCTAAGGTAACAAAAACACATAGATTCCTATTTTCAGGTGATTATATACGTATAAACAGTATATATTCCTTTCCTGCCATATTCTGCCAATAGATCCCTGTAAATATTACACACCGGTCCTTTAAGGACTCCCATGCTGATATAAAAGCTGAGTTTGACATTTAATTCTGCCTCTTTTTTTTTTTTTTAACTCAAGAGCTCTGGATCAAGTGAGTAAGTGGATGTTGAGTTGAGATAGTGTTGTCTACACACTGGACCTTTAAGTACAGTACTAGAGTCAATTTAATTAGTTACTTTCCACCACTGCCAAATCAACAGACATGCCTGCTCATGAGCTCAACAGGACTGATGACAGGATTTAAATGGAAGTGGCTTATTCTGGTCAAATTGAGCAATGCTCTAAATAAAAAAAATGACCGTTTAGAAATGCACATGCCATGCAAAATGACAGCAGAAGGGGAGGGCGGGGTTAGAAAATCATCGTAACCACGGGGAGTCGAAGCCGGCTGTGGCCTCGCTTTTCCAAGAACCAAACTACGACCTTATTACAGCCACATTTCAAGTCTACAGAGGGAAGGTTTTTCATACTCAAAAGACTTCATCTTCAAAGCACTCCAGCTGACTCTTTGACACTTACCTGTGTGTAGAATGTTGCAAAACCCAAGGTAATTTTCAGAATTTCAAAGCAGCATTTATGATGACACCCTGAGTACATACTACAACCTCCCCAAGGACAGCGCATTTGCATAGACAGGTTGGACTCTGAATACACAGTCGTATGGGCGTTATTATAACTCAAGTAGCGTAAAATGTCTCTATTGGATTTTAAGGGCCAAAGTATCTCCCACCAGGTCTCTGTGTCTTCCTCCTCACAAAGCCACTGTATTGTCTTGCATTGGAAGATCAAAGAGCATTTTGAACTGTGGCGCCTTGTTTCAGAGCACTGAGGATGGTTGCATGAGCATCTTCAAAGGAGGACAAGTTTTATTAATCACTGCAGTGTCTATGTCAACACTGCAAGGAAGTGAAAGGAATACATTTAAAGCTTAACATTGATGAGCGAAACATAGTCTTCCGAGCTTTGATTATGCAATGTTTACAAGAAAAGATGCAAATCCCCCAAAAAGGTTATGAGCCCAAAATGTTTGAAGTGAATTAAAGTCATTCAGTTGTATTTTAAATTCCTAATAAACACTGGCGGACTCAGGCTGTCTGAGGGGCAGGGGCGAAAAAAAATAAAAAAAGGGCACTGGCTGGCTTTATCATGTTTTGTCCACTGGAAAGGTGCTCTGGAGGGCACTTGTCCACAGGAAGGGCACATCAGAGGGCACTGTATAACATTTTGTCTGCCAGAAGCAAACATTTTGTCCATTGGAAGGGCACCCTAGAGAACACTTTATCATGTTTTGTCCACTGGAAAGGAGCTCTGGGGGGCACTTTACCACATTTTAGCCACTTGAAGGGCACTCTGGAGGGCACTTTATCACATTTTTTCCACTGGAATGGCACTATGGATGGCACTTTATCACATTTTTTCCACTGGAATGGCACTATGGATGGCACTTTATCATGTTTTGTCCACTGGAAAGGAGCTCTGGGGGGCACTTTACCACATTTTAGCCACTTGAAGGGCACTCTGGAGGGCACTTTATCACATTTTTTCCACTGGAATGGCACTATGGACGGCACTTTATCACATTTTTTCCACTGGAATGGCACTATGGACGGCACTTTATCATGTTTTGTCCACTGGAAGGGCACCCTAGAGAACACTTCATCACATTTTCTCCACTGGGAGGCTAAACTATAGGGCACGTTATGTTTTATCTACCATAGGAGCACCAAAGAGGGCCTTTTTGCTGTGTTTTTTCAAACATGGGGGCACCACAGGGGCGATTGCCCGCCTGCCTCCTCTTGAGTCCACCAGTGCCAGTAAATAAGAGTGAGGCCACATCCAGCATCAGCTCTGCTCATTGTGCTTTCTGATGAAGAGGTTTTATTCTTCAGCACAGGATAGCATTGATCTTCATGCACCTGCCTCCACTCAGGAGAGTGCATCTTGAACCCATTCTGTGCTGCAGTGTTATTCCCATGATGCTTTTTTCATGCTCCAACCACTGTGACAACCTGGCTGGAGCCGGGAGGAATTTTTAATTCAACAGTGCCTCTAGTGGACACTGACGTCTGCACATCCAGAGATACTATAAACACCTGCAGTACAGTCCAGAGCAGATGCTGCAGTGAAAGAATCTTCATTACCTATATCTTCCGCACACTCGTGGCTGCCCATATTGAGCTGCTCTTATACAGGAGAGTTCAACTCTTATCCGGGTAATGTGGTTAATCAATTAGAAGTCCTCGTCCCCTGAGGGTATTCACATTAACTTGAGTATAGGTTTTCACTTAGAGTGGATCAGTGATCTCTGCAGCGGCTTCCCCCTCCAGACTTCTTTCATTATCTAAAATGAGAGCATATTGAAGGGGGGCACCAAGGTGGAGCAGGTTTGGCGGTGTGTGTGCGAGCGGGTCACATTCACGTCTCCTGCCACACCTCAGCGCCGAAGTCTGCGCGTATCCATCAAATGATATTATCCATCACCATCAGCTCTCGGCTGATAAAGAGAAATGACACAAGCTGCATTTGGAGAATATAAAAAAAGTGACTCAGACAACTAAAGTGTTCAGTCAGTGTCAAAAAAAAAAAGAAATCAAATCATTGCGGCTCTTCGTTCCTCCCCCACTGCAGTCTTGGTTTAGAGGAATCTATTCAAAACCTCACATAATTCCCTGCATTCATTCTCATCCATACAAATCTGTTCATTCTCTCCAGCACAATATTCTATTCAGTGTTGTCTCTGTTAAGTCTCTGTGCCTGGCCTCGCTCTCGGGCTTTGGTCTGTTGCAGTCATCCTTTACAGGACACTCCTCCTGTACCGTCAGCCAGACTTCGCCCTTCGGTTTAATTCTCTATTTTCACAGCAACTGATAAAAAAAAAAAGGCTTCAAATGAATTAAGCAGAACAAAGACGAAACAGAACGGTTCAAGGAAGACGAGGCAACCTCATCAATCATGTTTCAATTATGACAGGAATGTCAAGGAACTGGGGACATTCTGTAGTAAGGTAGAGCAGATACTGTTGACAGAACCTGAGTAAAAAACACTAACTAAACTGTAATAAAAATAAAAATGTATTTGCCCTAGATGACATTAAAATCTTGCATTGGCTCTGTACATACTTCTTTATGTCCGTACAATCTGTGCCTATTAGTCTGCACCTCTGGGCACAGCTGTATTTTCATGCATATGCCACAGTTCTCCTGTCAATAAATACTGTTTGTTCACAGTGTGGCAATGAAATGATGCCTCCATCTTGAGGTTTTTTAAATTGAGTTAATTGTTAACTGACATTGCAATGTCACAGACAGTGTTAACATCATTTTTACTTGTGTTTGACCTAGAACTGTATATTGTGGCCTGATCTTGACTTTAGCTGATCTAGACTGACTTTTTCTTCATTGCGTCTGTATTTATTCATAGTAAAAAGGAAAAATACAAAACTTTTTAGAGAAAAACATGAGATAAACCATTAACTGGCTGTTTTTTTTTCCTGTATTTTTGGCACCAGGGAGTTGAGTGTTTAACTGTAAAGCATGACTGGTACTGGATTTTTGCAGATATTGATATATATGCCAGCAGTCTTGGTACAGAATATAGAACATATACTTAAAGTGATATTCCATTTTGTGAGAATAAGCCATTTTGTATGTACTCACCACTATGCTGATGTGATGATAAGTGAAGATCTTCAGTACACCAAACAATCCTGGAGTTTTAGGAGTAGCAGGGTAGCAGCCTCATCCAGTACAATGGCAGTGAATGGTGACCACGGATAAAACAAACACAAAATGTCTCCATCCTGCTTGTGTGGTGTAATCCAAGTGTCTGCAAGCCGTGACATTAAAAATCAACCGCAAAAAACGCCATTTACTCCATGTTTTTAGCTGAAATATCAGCTGTAGCATGTAGCCGGTAAGATGTAAACATGGCGTCGAGACTTCGGCATGTGCGGCCATTAGAATATATACGAAGTCTCGCGAGATCGACGTCGCAGCTTGCGGACACTTGGATTACACCACACAAGCAGGATGGAGACATTTTGTGTTTGTTTTGTGTGCTATTTTTAACGTTTTATCCGTGGTCACCATTCACTGCCATTGTACTGGATGAGGCTGCTACCCTGTTTCTCCTAAAACTCCAGGATTGTTTGGTGTACTGAAGATCTTCACTTATCATCACATCGACATAGTGGTGAGTACATACAAAATATATTCTCGCAGAGTGTAGTATCACTTTAAACAGGCTTCAGGCTTTGTAACTTTGCAGTTGTTTTACAAGCACCAAAACTATGGTGACCAGATGCCCTTGTAAGTCTGGGATTGGCCCACTTTCAAACTGGGTGTCCCAAGTACCCCAAAATATCTGTAAAACCCTTTAATGCCCTGGTTTTCACCACAATTAAAATAATGATCATCATAATATACTTTTTTTTATATGTGTGTGTATCAATCAATCAATGTGGCACTGTCAAAGCTGCTGCTGAGTCATAGGCAAACGTCATAGGCTATGACGCTTGCAGCTCTTTCTGACAGAATCTGTCAGTATGCTAACAGTTAGCTGTCATGCTGAAGAGATTTTCTAAAGAGCTCCAGGAGGCTTACTCTTCCCTCCTTAAACTAACAGTCAACAAAAATGGTACATTCACGGCATCCCTGGTGTTGAAAGGTGCACTCAGTCAGGGCCCCCATCCTGATAAAAAACACTTCAGAGAGGTAAGAGGTATGTACATGTGCATGTGCATAAACCTGCAGCACACTTACAGTAAGTGTCCCAGTTTGGTGGTTTGAAAATATGGTCACCCTCACCAGAAAGCTTTAAAGCACACTAAAGTAAAGGGGGAAAAACCCAAAATCCATAATATGGATCGTTTGACATTTGGGAAAATGAGCTTACTCACTTATTCTTAGATGAGAAGACTGATATCGCTCTCATACTTGTCTGCATAGTTTAAGACTAAGAGCAGGGAAAAGTGACTAACCCTGGCTGTTTCTAAGAAAAATAATTTATATATATATAAAAAGACACATTGTTTTTTGTAAGAATGATACTAACAAGCTGAGCTAATGACATCCTGGCTCTAACTCAAAAGAAATTGAGACTCTAAACTCATTAGGAAACCGATCACTGATTCCTGTTCATTCCAGAAAGTTGCTATGTTGCAATCGCAACAATTACAGTAACACAAATTCAGCCGATCCCTGTGAATTCTGCACGACCTTGCACTTTTGTCCAATCGCTGCACCTTTCCCGCAAAGTTAAGCAATCATTCTAGTTTTCCACGAGTTCCAGCTGACTCAATGTTTTACAACTTACTATTTTGCAGTGTTTTAATTTTTCTTGCTTGTTTCTTACTTGTTCTTACTTGGGTACTAAGGAGGTTTATCATTGACATTGACTTCAATAAATGCTTTGTCCACTTTTTTAATTTCTTTTTTTTAATAATTTTGTGCTGGTTTTGAGTTTGAGCTCGAAAAAGATTTTGGTTCTTTGTGGAATACCCCCCAAGTGAACTTCTTTGTTTACATTTAAAGCATATTTTGTTGGAATTTATGCAATCTGGAGCCGCAATTTCTTTGCAAATAACACCTAAAAACATCGCAACACGCGTCACAATTTTTTTTTTTTAGAAAAGCTGTTATGAAATTAGGTATTTTAGGCTACAACAATCCCCCCAAAAGCCTGTGAAATCCTGGAGGGACTGATAATGGTACATATAATCAGACTTCTTTTTGCAACCAGTGCAGTCACCCCATGCCCCCTCTAATATACAGTCTGCTCCATCTTTATATTTAGCATTCAGTTATGAGAGGGGCATCAATCTTCTCATCTAATTTTTGGCATGAAAGCGAATTAGCATATTTTCCAAGATGTCAATCTATTCCATTAAAATCTACTTTGAATTTCAGATACACATTCTGTACCGAGATATTTCAAAGTCAAATGCAACCAAACATGTGATGGTAGGTAAAAACAGCTATAACCTGAGGATAGTTTGGCGGTACATCAGATCCTGCGCATTTGTAAAAGAGATGAAACAACAACAACAACAAAAAAAGTACACTTCTGTTCACTGCCTTGCCTCCCTGCTGCCTGAATCTCATCTGTCCTCCAGCCTCCATCCTCCGATCCCCTTTCCATCACCGGCTCTCTCTACCAGTCTGCTCCCCTTCCAACACTCCATCACAGCTGCATGGAGCCCTGGAGATGTCTCCCTGCTAAGGAGTGATGTAGTGGGCTACGCTAACAGACCCTCTCGGCCACTATTATTAACCAGGCCCAGCCCTCATTTCTCAGGGCCTACAGAAACACGCACACACACACAGGGGTACACACATTCAAAAAGTCCAGAAAGTCACACACCCACGAAACACACACAGGCACTTCATTCGATTCTTCACCGCAGATAAGCAGACATTGCGTGTTTTCTTATGCTAGAATTAATGTAGCAACAACTACATTTGATTTAACTTTAATTTGGTAGTTGAATTAATGAATTAGCAGTGGTGCATTACAGCGATGACAAGACTATTTTTCCTCAGTCCCACAACTCCAGTGGCCAATGATAAAAGCAGTATTATTACCACAGTATGCAATATTCAAACAAGAGATTTGTCATCTAATGAAGAGAATTACATTTCAGACTGCATGTATAATTCATTGCCATCAACCTTAATCCAGTACTCAGTGCTGCAGACACAGACTGCAAATGAAGAGTAGAAACACACAAGTGCTTTATCTGAATCAATAAACCACTATAGATTAAAATTCTAATATATCACATAGATTTCAGGGTGTTTGTGAGGACAAATGTGAGGCTACTAGTATCTGATCCCTCTGTGTGCGTGTGTGTATCCACTCTTGTATGTATACGATTCAGTTTTTCTTACTCCTCCTCCTACGGTGCATGACAGAAATCAGTTTTATTTTGTGTTGATGTGTTACAGAGTGTGCTTTCTTGCCTGACTGGGCTGGTATTCCTTCATTAGTCTATCCCTATCAGCAGAAATGCCATTCCTGTATGTGAGTGAAAAAGCCTTCGCCTTCCAGTGGTGTGTATCGAATTCCTTTACCCCCCTAGTACAGCTAGTGCTGCTAGCTAGGAAACAGAGTAAATATAACTGCTCCCTCTCTAGCCCACCAAGGCATTGATTTATACATAGCCTACTGCAGCTGGGAGCTACAAATCTGAGGGGAAGTCAGCTTATTCATAGAACAAAAATATAGTTGTTTCGTACACACACCTCAGAGGATTTGATTCAGTATAGATGAGGGCTGTCAGAGCAGTGTGCGGCAGTGGGTGCCAACTAGACACAAATGTACTGTAAGTCTGCAAAACAATGCCGGTTGATGCCATTCTCCAACTGTATGTGTGTGTGGCTGTATCATGCTGCCTTTAAAGGTTTGGCAGAGGATGGGTTATGCTCTGTACGGTTGTCTACATTAATATTTTGGCTTTTCAGAACTGCTGATTCCCCATAAAGGCAATACACTTGTCTGCGTGTGTCGCGGTAACACTGCACCAGGGTTGGGTGTTCAAGTAACAGTGAGTCAGGGCAATAGTGTGCCTAGAGCGATAGCAAGTGTGGCTAAACTTTCAAAAATGCAACGCAGACGACACTCGCAACACTCACGTCTTAACCAAACACAAAATATATCTAAAAGCTGAAGAACGCAGCACCAACATTAGCACAAAAAGTGTAATTCAACCTTTCATGGACGGCAAAACTTTAAGGGAGGCACATTTGTGACAGCCCCATTCGTGCTGAAAGGTATACTTTTTGGAGCAACATGTCTCAACACCATGACTTGGTTGTAAAAAAGGTCTGAGTACTAGACTTGCCTGCCTGCAGTCCAGACCTGTCTCTCACTGAAAATGTGTGGTGCATCATGAAGTTCTAAAATCAACAATGTGGACCCTGGACTGTAGAGCAAATGCTTACTAAGTGCTGTTAAGAAAAGGAGATTCATCACAGTGGTAAATATTGTCCCCCTCCCAACTTTGTGGAACATCAGAATCAGAATCAGAAATACTTTATTGATCCCGGAGGGGAAATTGTTCATGTTACAGGTGCTCCTTACAATATATACAGTAAACTATCAAATATACACAGAGACAAAATGGCAAAAATATAAAATAAAACAGAATATATACAGTAAAGGTCTGTGCTTTGTTTTCCGAACAGTAATGTTAGTTAGTTAGTTAGTTAGTTAGTTAGTTAGTTAGTTAGTTAGTTAGTTTATTTGTTGTCCCCTTAGGGAAATTCTTTTTCGCAGTTTCCATCATCATACATCGAACAGTGTCATAGGCACATTGAGAAACATCCATAAAAACATTTAGACATTTTACATAGATGGCAACAGACATTTAGACACGCGAACAGACATTTAACGCAAACAGACATTTATTATACACTGATATTATACAGTTGCTAGTATACATATATACTGTAATAGATCAGAAGTAGAGATATAGAATGGAAATAAGAAAATGTAAGGATTATGTACATGATGTGCATTGTGATATGAAAATATATGTTTATAAAAAGAAATGTTGCAGACATCATATTCAGTGTGCCTGTATTTACAAAAAGTTTGAACATTAAATATTTTGTCTTTGTGCTGTATTAAATTGAATATCGGTTGAAAAGGATTGGCAAATCATTTATCATTTTTATTTCTGTTTTACAAAGCATCCCAACTTTCTTAGAATTGGGGTTGTAAATAAATAAATAACGTAATAAATAATGTTTCAAAGTTTGGATTCATTCTCACCACTGAACTTGCATTTTTTGTTGTCACAGAGAGACTAAAGTGCAAAAAAAAAAGAGGCACCATTGGGTACCGAATTCCACGCTCCAGTAACGTATTGGTTCAAAAGTGAACGGTAATCAACACTATGCTGCACACAGCAAAAAACCCACCTTCTCACTCAGAGAGAGAGGGTGAGAAAAAGAGGTGGATGACTGCAGACACGTGTCTTTCACCTTCGTATGATTTAAATAACACAGGAAGAAACAACCAGCAAGTGTTTGCAAATGCAAAGAAAGAGAGTAAACAGAGAAGGACAGATGGGAGAAAAAAGAGGAACCAGCAGATGGAAAAGATTGAAACAGACAGAGACGGGGGAGGGGGGGGAAAAAAAAAAGAAGACAGGAAAAGTATAAAAGGGCCCAGGTCGGGAGTACGTTCCTCTGTTGTGAGAGGAACCTTGTTGAGTGAGCCAGTGGCTGTGGTGTCTGGCACAGCATCAGTCCATGTGATCAGACAACGGGCGTCTGGCTCATCACCCAGTCACTTTGTTCCCCCTCTGACAGCCTCGAGGCCTGACTGCCTGACTGACTGTTGGTGAGAAAGAGATGGAGAGAGGAGGAGAGGACACCTACCGCCTCCGTTCATTGTCAGCGAAGAGGAAATTAGCAATGTGAGGCAATTAAAACTACTGCGAAACACCAAGCTAAAATTAGCTCTCCCAGGGGTCAGTCAGGCAAAAGTCGATAGTTCAAAGGATGAGTTCTCTTTCTTCCTCTTTCTCTGCCTGTCTGTCACACGTACACAAAAACATACAGACACGCACACACACACACACACACCAGCAAGATATATAATGGCTGTCCTGTACACTGCCCTGGAGGCCATGATCCCATTGCCCAGATAGAATTCCTAATTGATGTGACAAAGTGCCTGGGAGTGTCCCGTTTCTCCGGAGTGGTTTTCTAAAACGCCGCCCCGACCTCTCTCTCCCCTCACTCTGTCCTTTTGTATGCTATTCCTTTCGTGGTTTAAATGGGGAAAATAAAAAAAAAAAGAAAGGAAAGTCGCTTGACATCCGACGATCGGATATTATTATGATTGCTGAATATTGACCGTGGCCACGCGGCGAGCAGGAACGAGGAGGACAAATCAAACATCAAAAAGCACAGCTATAAAGCGATGGTCTTTGCAGAAAATGAAAAGCATAGCGGCGCGTCAGCTTTCATCTTGTAAGATAATAGCCCAGTCATCGCTGTTAAGAAGACATGGCTTTAGAGTGCAAAAGGAGATGGGTTTGCCTGTGGAAGCTTTTAGGAGCTGTCACTCCGAGAAACATGACAGCGTCGCTAAAAATAATGTCTGCTTATAAACTCAATGTCAGGGGCTCGGGGCGTGTTAGGTGTCTGCTTAAGAGATCGCAGTCTAGAAAAACAACACTTGAGCACGCCCGTGCACACGCACACACGCCAACACTATCAATCTCGGTGTTACATTTCGCTGTCAGCGGGCAGCAAACGTAGAATGACACAAGCCGACCCAGTCTTTGTTTTCTGGTATCTAGATGGATGTTCTTGTTGTGTTTTGTTTCCCATTAATTAAGTGTGGGGGTGTTGGTGTCAGTCACTATTAATTTGGAAGTGGTGATGCGCCTGGCTTTGTTTGTCAGTCTTCCTTTATTACACCACACTATTGTCACTGAAAATCATGATTAATTTGTTGAATTTAATGATGTATAATTTGGCATCTCCATTTTTTTTTAAATAGCTGTCAACATGACAGCCCTGCAAAGACGAATTTGGAGGTGGGCTTTAGAGGGAGTCTGGGTTTGGGTTTACTAATTGTGATTTGGTCGCTGAAAATGTGTTTGAACGAGCCACTGACAAATATTAGACTTTTTGTTTTGTCTAGGGTTTCTTTTCTTGCATTCGTCTGTGGGCAGGTGTATGTGTTCACTTGCATTTGGTTTTGTGTGTGTGTGTGTGTGTGTGTGTGTGTATGCACCTATTTTTGGAGCCAAAGCCTGAACACAACTACCGCTCAGACTGGCTTAAAACCACCTTGTGAAAGAATGTGAAGCCTGAACACAAATTACCCATCATGCAGCAACTGGAAACATACCAGAGCTCAGAATCGGCCGAGGAAATGCTGCTCTGCATGAGCATGATCCCTAAATGTCCTTGTATTATGACCTTTTCTGCACGAAATGTATCATGGGCCTAAAAGATGTTTAGAGATAAAGAGGCGTTCACTGACCTGTGCAATGAAATGTATTCTGTGCTGCTTCTATCAAATCTTGGCTGGTTGTGTGTCCATCGCTGCCGTGCGTGTTCATGCATATTCGCCGGCCCGGGATTGTGTATCTGTGCGTGCGCGTATGCGCGTGCGCAGGTGTTCGTATGTATTAGTGTGTGCCCTTGTCACTGTGTGTTGGAATTCAAACCTGTTTACCCCTCAAAAGTCTTGATATGGGCCATTTACATCCTGGAATGAGAAACAGATTCAAATTCAGGGACAGTTTCCAAGCCCTATTATTTGCCGTCACTTTCAAATCAAAATCAATTTCCGCAGCCCCTGTTGTTCTCCTCTTGGGCTAAAATATTTTCCCTTCGAGTGTGTCTGATGAAAGGTTTTCTCTGCACAACCCCAGAGAGCCAGAGAGCTGCTGAGGGGGAGGCAGCTGCGTGAATGTGTGTGTGTGTACGTATGTGTATGTCATTGGAACACATAGCGAATTTGAGATGGAAGAGAGCAGTCAACGCTGACCTAAGCTGCCCCGCACTGCTGTGTTTGTTTAGAACAGAAAGTGAGTGCTTCATACTAAAGACAGATAACATCACCACCAGTAAACACACACAAACGCGCGTGCGCACACACACAAAGAGGCACGCGCACTCGCCCAAAAGCGCTTCTCTGTTGTGGTGCATGTTTGCTTGTGATGTGTGTTGTCTGAAGCGCTGTTTGTTCTCCTCCCCATGCTTGATCAGGTTGGATGAAATCTCCGTCTCCCTGCCGATGGCAGCGACACAGTAGCGGAGGGGGGATACTGATCTGTCAGCGCACCATACAGACAGCACTTAAGAGACTCAGGGTAATGGCTGTTCGTGGGCCCTGTTAAAAACCCTCCCCTGTTGCTGAGGCTTAGTGTCACTTAGGAGGAGGGTGTGAAAGATGCAGCACAAACTGCGGGGACTCTAACTAGATGCCTGCCAACTGTAAAGACAGGCTCCTGTCCAGAGAAATAACAAGATTCTAATGGCCATTTAAACCTCCTGCAGGTTAAATATTACCTCCTCTACCAGTTTATGTCGTTCACTCTTATGTAGGTAAAGTTTGTGTTTCAGTAGGGCTTGTTAAAAACAATAAAACAAATGTTCCAGTGTATAATATAATATAAGAAATCATTTTAAGGGCCATTAAAGCACTTGGAAACCAGGTTTCAAAACTTTAGTCACTGTAACACATGGTGACTAGACATTCTCGTTTGTCCAGGATTGTCCTGGTTTGTCCATTATTGTCTTGGTTTCAACCTGGGTGTCCCAAGTCCCAACAGCTGTCCCGGTTTCCCACATTCACTTCCAAATGTTCCTGATTTCCACCACAGTTAAATCAATAATTATAATAATATATACTTGTTTTCAGCACTTATGTAGACGTTTGACATGTTCTTTCCTGTCACTTATTATTACCTAAAGTAATATAAAAACAACGCACCGCAAATCTGAACTTAGCACTGATCTGTCTGTATGTGTGTCAGTCATCAATCAATCAGTGTCAGTGCTAGCCTGTGAGTCATAGGCAATGGTCAAAGGCTATGATGCTTGCGGCTCTTTCTGGCAGAACCTGTCAGTATGGCAACAGTTAGCTCTTTCCTTCACAAAGTACCTGACAATAAAAATGCTGCACTCACCGTTTCCATGGCATTGAAATGTGCGCCTGGTAGGTGTGCTAAGGACTGTAATAATAGACTCCCATCTGAATGAAAATGCATGCATGGTGCATGCCTAAGCACATATATGTGCATATGTAAAAAGTTGCAGTACATTTAAGGGTTCTGGTGTTTTGAAAATATGGTCACCCAAATATTTGTGACCAAATAAGCAGTTAGCATTTAAAGCTTTAAGGAAAAAAGGACAAAAGAAAAAAAAAAGGAGACAAAGTGATGAAGATTGTGGTTTGGCCAACAAGATTTCATACTGAAATAAAAAAAAATAGGTTGCCTTGCCTTGCAAAATTACTCATACAGTATTTGCACTTTTGAATGTAGCACCACAGAGATTTCTAAATCGAACTTTATGACATTAATAAAATGATTCATAGCCGTGTTTCTGCATAACTCATTTCTGTGGTTAAGGTCTAGCTTAGGTTGAGCAACTTATAGTTAAAATGTAAGAATAAGAAACAACCATGCTATTAGCTCTCCAACGCAACACTTCTACAGCTGAGCTTTGAGCTAAACAAACAAACTGTGACCAGATGATGGCGCTAGATGAAAACTTGTCAAGAAAGCTATTTCATGGTAATCCATTCAAAAATTTAATTTTACTCAAAGGGTATCATTAATCTGACTCACTGGATGCACACGGTGGGTATATGCCTGCGACTGTTTCAGGCAGCATCCATTATCTGCCCCATCACTACAGGAAACAACAATTACCTACCTGTAGAAAATGGCAAGTTAGCACATCGCTAATAGTACGAATCTACACACACTAGCAGCTGTTTTTTTTTTCTCTTTCTTTTTCTTCTTTTAATGCCAGGTCTTGCCTCGCCTCATGCAAATGGTACACCAAAACAAGTTATCCTGC
>JAJHUR010108821.1:2533-20815 GCA_027495735.1 Lutjanus campechanus | reverse complement strand
GTTAAAATTGGGGAATTTTTTTTTTTTTTTTTTTTTTTTTTTTTTTTTACAAAGGGTAATAAAATTTGATACTTCTGCATTAAATTCTACACACATTCAAATTAAAGGGACAGTTCACCCCAAATAAAAAAAACAAAACATATTTGGCCCCTGGCTTGTAGTGCTATTTATCCATCTAGATTTTTTTGGTGATAGTTGCAAAGTTTCAGAGATATCGGCCATACAGATGTCTGCCTTCACTCGATTATAATGGGACTAAAGTGCACTCAGCTTGTGGTGCTCAAAGCACCGCCCCCCCCACAAAATATAATCAAAATAATAAATATTCAAAATAAAAATAATCCTCAGACCTTGTTGGGAGCTGTTTCATGTAGGAACTACTTTCTTTCTGCAGTAGAATCTATGAGAACTACTTTATTCTTCTTATTTATTTATATTAGAGAGAAAGTAGTTCCTACATCAAACTGCTCCCAACAAGGTCTGTGTATTATCTTGAGTAATAATCGGGTCATGATATCTGGAAAGAGACATTTTCACAAGAGAATTTTTCAAACATATCTTTTTTTGGTTGGCACCACAAGCCAAGCGCCAAGTGTTTAGTCCCATTATGGTGGTGAAAAGCAGACATCTCTAAATGGCCAATATCTCCAAAAACCCTGTAACTAGCAGCTTGATTAATAAAAGTATCTAAGTGTATTAGCCCACAATCATCAATATGATGCTGATATATAATGACTGGACTTGTGAAGGTACGATTGTAGATATTTCCCCCGCTGGACAGAAAAATACTGTATTATGCTGATAAATTACGGTTATCTACTGTTATAATTAACCACCTACATTAACCGTTAATTTACTTGTGGAGGATGAATACTTAACAGTATTTTACAATTATTTTGCAATACTGTAAGATACTGTTGTAAATCCACCGTAAATTTACATTTCATTTATTCATTACAGCGTGTGTGTCATCTGAAGAGAGTGAATAAATACATACATACATTTATATTCTACATCGGCTGGAGTTCCATTTGAAAACTGAAGAGAACGTGTTTAATTTAGTCATGAACTGTCCAAAAGGGTCAGTGTAACTGGTCTATGCAAACGGTATAAGATAGAATTCTAAATTAAGTAATATAAATGAAAAGTTATGTTATCATTGCAGGAGTGGATAAAGTCCAATTACTGCTGCTGTGGTGTGTTTTAGTTATTTCCTCATTTCAGGAAAGTTGTCACAAATCATTATACTCCAGGGCGAGTCCTCTTTGACAGATGATTTTACTTTAGAAGAAACTTTACATCCAATTAAAACCACAATTTAAAGACCACAGCTTTGCAATTATAAAGTGTTGAAGGGATGTTAAATATAGATATGCAATCAAAAGACTTAATTCGTGATTCACAAACTAAGTTGAACTAATTTGTTCTAAATATGAAAAAATAGCTCGTCACATAATGAAAGTGAAGCTTGGTGAGACATTTACAGATAGTACACGATGCCGTGTTCAAAGTGAACATTTTTACTGTGAAACTTTTCTAGATTTGTCTGAAAGAAAAAAGGTCTGAAAATGCTTCTTCTTTATAATATTATTAGATGTGATTTACTACAAGATTAATGACTTACGTGACATCGTCAGACATGAAAATCATTTGTACCAAGTAATATATAACTGATATATGAGGTCTAACTTCTAACTTAATAAAGCATTTTAGTGTAGGGTGACCAGATGTCCACATTTTCTGGATACAGTCCCGGGTTTCAGTAGCCTGTCCCCCACCTGGAGCTGTCCCCTAGAAATGTCCCTGTTTTTAACTGCACTATAAAAACAGACTGCAAAGTGAAATAATATTTTTCATCGCAAGAAAGATGAGGCCAGCCTGCAGGTTGATGTCCCAATCTCGCTTTGCTTGTTTAGGCCATCAGAGGGGGCTGGCTGCTTGCTGTGGCATCATATCACTCCTCTTCTACTACTAACTGTTTGCTCACCTCATGCTAGTTTTAAAGAAAACTGCTGGAGAAAACTCAGTCAGACGCTAGCAACTCATCATGGTACTGAATACCTTGGCACTGTGAACTATGATTTTATGACATAGTTTACAAAGTTACAAACAAAATTATGTTTTGACCACCAAAACTGGAAATGTCCCCAGTTTTCATTCCAGAAATCTGATCAATATGCACTGAAGTTGTTTGAAAGATATACCGTAATATCCAAGAAAGTTTCGATGGTTTATCTTTGCAGCATTATTAGATAAAACATACCATTAATACCACCAGGAAGCAGGAAGCAGATAACAAGGATCATCAGTAGTGACGGACCTGCAGAGAATTATCACCTGAATCTGCTGCTTCCCTCGGCTTTAAAGAGTGTTTCAGTGAATTTCAGCTCATTGTTTAGCCGCCGCTGTTGTCATAGTTGCAGGCAGCTGTTTCAGCAAAATAGCTCTAAAAACCAACTGTACACTACCTGCTCAGCCCCAAACAGCTGACAGACACAATTAGCGACTAGCTGGTCAACATAGTGGAGCATTTAGCTGCTGAGGAGCCAGATTTTTCCCTCAGGAGTTGGTAGAGACCACAGTCGAGGCTAAAAAATTGAGCTAAAATAGCGTGAATATTAGACTTGTGTTTGCAAGGTGACCGGAAACACGACTCCACATGAAAGCGAATGTTGCACCATAACTGCTGGATGTGTAAATAAGTAACTGTTTGCAACAACAAACAAGTTCACCATACATATCATATTGCAGGTTTAACTATATCAACTATTGTAGAAGATGCCAAAATAATTTACATGGGCTCTTTAGTCAAAACCCTCTGCCTCATTAAATCTAGATCTTAGCTTTTGCACATTGATGGAGTTCAGGCTGAGGAAATGGGCTTCAGCAATATTCATAGAAAAGCTGACTGCAGGATCTGACTGGGTCTGTCTAATGCAGCTACTTTAGCACGGCACATCTGGTGGGATCAGGGTTTCAGGAGCAGACAGGAGTGGCAGGCAGAGATCAGCACTGATACATCAAGAAATGTCTTGCTACAAATTACAAATACCTGCTCATCACATGTATTTCAATAAAATATGAAATTCTTGCCTGGAAAATGTATTTAATTAAAATACAAGTAACTTGAAAATACATTCAATACGACAATGAGCTCTGCTAATTTCCCACGTCATAAGTCTGAAGTGGCCAATCAGGATATCTAGGAGGTGGGAGGCTGTGAATTCAGGGGTCCATGCTGGGCGATTTCAGCTCATCCTCTCAAGAAAAAACATCCATAAGTTGTATGTGCAAGTGGATTTTCTATGTTTATTTTTATGTGGCGACCTCTGTCGGCTGTAATAATGATGGCAGGAGCAGTCAAACATGAGACTTTCACTCAGAAGACTGGGACTGGGGTTCTGTTGGAAACCAAAAGTCTGCGTTAACATATTCCATGTTCTAAGTTAAGTTTTGTAAGTGATGTCATTTACAAACCATAACGTATTTGAACCCAAACCACAATTTTTTCCTAAAACTAACCAAGTACTTTTGTTGCCTGAACCTGATCAACCTGCGATCATTTCAGAACGTTAACCCATGTGTTTAATGTCACGTGAACTGATTAGGCTGCCGCTGGTACTCATCGTTTGGGGAGTCATTGGCAATCGTCCTATTTTGTCATTTAGGTACGAGGATGTGTTGGTGGTTTCTAGCGAGTGCATGGATTTGCCAGTTGCTCTCACCACACACGAAAGCTGATTCTTTCCTTAAGCTACTGGCCACGAAGAAGACAAATCAAATACAGTAATTCACAGTGAGTGTGTTGCTGGACCATACAGGAAATGCCACATGATCCACTGACTTTTATTTTAATTTTTATTTTATTTAACAATTTTTTTCTACAGTTTAAGTCTGGGGATAAAATGTGTCTTACATGAGCAAAGCACAACACAAATTACAAAATACTCAAACGTAATTATACACATATTGAATACATTTAATTGAAATACTGCTCTTCCATTTACTCCCAGAATTTACTCCCAGTTAACATGACTGTACGGGGCCAGCGTCTCTTATAGCCATGCACCACAACACAAAATGCAACAGCAGATGGTGAAATACAGTGGGAGGTTTAAATGTACAGCCACAGATGAAGAACACATCGAGCCAAACTTTAAATGTATCGCTCACATGGAAATCTATACATATAAATAAAATAAATCTGGTATAAATGTGTTGCCTGGAGACACAGACACACATTAACATTCATTCTTGTTTTCTCCATGTGCAAATTAAACTGATCAAATAATAATGATATGGTGGTGCTGGCTGCAAAGAGCGACTGTAAACAATAACAACAACAACAAATCAAGATAAACTCAGTTCGAATTGGAGGCTTGTCTTAATGCAATTAACATAACCTTAATGCTCACAGCTCGATGGGCTCTCAGAGGGCCTGAATCTGCTCTTGTATTTTGTTATTTGAGACTTGGAAATTCCCCGGTGACGCACAGGCAATGGAAGAGCAATAACTGCTTTTCACAGCTTCAGATCAGTGGAGCTGTGACGTGCCAGATGACTGTGGCAGCGAGGGCTCGATGACGGGAGGGGGCGAGGGGACGAGAGCTGCTTAAAGGTCCGACTGAGAACCAGACAGCAACAAATTATATCTGAGACTTTAAAGGAGATTTTTTTAAAATGAGGTTTACTTTTGAGTTAATGGTGCTGAAGACCTCAGAAACTGTTTGAATCTACAACAGTCACAAATTGGTCAAGACAGGAACGAGGTAAACACAAAAACCTCTGTAATGTAACAAACAAATTAATTATTAATAACTGCTAAATTATAATTAATTGGAATTAATGGCTTCAGTACTAGCCTAATTAAAATACCAAGCCTTAATGCTAATTAGATTCAGTTAAACTCCTTTATAATAATGTACACAGAACATCAAGAGACATTATCTACAGTCCATATATTCATAAACAGTCTGTGTCTGTCCTTGTTTGCATTAAGTCTCCAGTTGTTTTATGGTTTGTATTTGTACTGTCTCATAAGTAGCTTGTCAGTCACCTGTAAAGCACAAACAAAACAGCAAATTCTAGCCTTGTATAAACAGCCAAATTGACAACAAAATTCACATCTATATAAAGTTTAAATCAATGGCTTGTTGTTATTATGTTAGCTTTCTAAGTTTCAGGGTGAATTCCTCATATAACATGCTTTAATTCCCCAGAGTGAGAGGAAAATACTCATCACGACTAATATATATATGTAGAAATGGACAACATGAAAAACCCCTAAACGTCATCTAAAAGTTATCTCAATCACCTCCTGGTCCAGTCTGACTAGTGTCTGAGACTTTTATCTGAGATATTTTTGCTTCCGCTTTGTGGGACAAAGTGGAGCTTTGTTGTCTTTTATTAATATCAATGATCATGACAGATCTCAACCATCTTGTGGAGCATCCACTTTTATAAAGAAAGGTCTTTACTTATTGCCATAAACTGTATATAAATGTCAAAGGAGAACGCGCTGGCTCTCGCATTGTTGTCAGAGAAGCCATTATTTCATCTTAGCATGTTTCCTTAATATGTTATGACACATCACTGTCATATCATGATTGTGTACTGTAAATATATTACACATTTCTCCTTTAATAGTGTCGGTTAAGCTGAGACTGACACCTGGGTTGAATTAGGTAAATGTGCATGAGTGCACATCTCGGAGCATGTACTGTACTGTACACCCATTGTACCCAGACAGTGAGAAAATATTAGTTCATCTTCACCCTGTTGGTTTCAGTCTGTTTCAGTTTCACACTGCAGTTGTTGAGTGCTACCAAAGTAAAATAACTACTGACATCGTATAATATTTCTGTGTAAGACAACCTCCAATATGTAAAGTCACAAAGTGCAGCTGCATCAGTCCACTGACTTGTGCTGGTACAAAGAGACAGTCCGAACGTACAGATAGGAAGAGCAGCTGCAGATCTCTGGATTTGTCTTTTTGGATGCAAACTTGCGCACTGCTAACCTTTATGTCTTTAAAGTGTAGTGACACAGAGAGATGGAGCCACTGGCGAAGACCAGCTTTTGCAGGCGGAGAGTTGCTGGAGTGTGGGCTGCACAGAGTGAACACAAAGGCTACATGTGCGGTGATGCGCAATAAAGACATGTCAGGGAAAATAAATGTTACATTTGATCTCCAGATTCTGACACTGATGCTCGTTTACTAATTAAATATAAAAGGATTTTCTTTTCTGCAGATTACAGGCATTACAGGGTACACTAGGCAGGCAATCAAATGATAAATCTAGCAGTCGTATCAAGATAATCCGTAATCATCTGAACAGTGCCAGCGATCCTTTGCAAAACACCTTTGAAAACATTTAAAAGACATTATGAATAAAGCAGTTTTTGCATTTGCACCTGTAATTGGAGGAATGCCAACTCCGGGTCTTCTCTTAGACATATCAGACTGACACATGTGGAAAACTGCCAGCAATTAGAAGTTTTCTTTAAAAATAAATCTTATCACTCCAGAGCACTTGGAGTTATGTTATTTGATACACTATACACTGCTCAGTATACAGTATGACTCACTTTCTCTTTCAGTTGCATCCGATCGTGTGAGCAAAACATGATTTATGTTGCTCCCAGATATTTCTCAAGCAAAATATTCAATGATGTTAATAAATTAGTAGCAGGCATGCACTCACATCCTTTCACAGTACATAATGTGAATCAGTGCTAAATATAAATTCATTTTCACACCTGAAACCAGCATGCACACATATTCTTTGATGTGCAATCAGGAGCAAGGAAGCTGTTTCAGGGCTGCCACTTGTGAGCAGCTTGGTGAAGTGTAAGGCTCCTCGCTGAAAAACGGCTGAGGCTGATTGTCAGAGTTGAGGGTTGTGTCCCTGTGAAAAATAATTTAGATGAGATTAGATAAAAGTGAGGTGGGTTTAAACTCAAAATTTGCAGTTTGTGAATAAAAAAAAACAGAATAAAAGTACAGTGTGGAGAAGAAAGATGATGACAATAACCTTCTAACTATGTAATTTAGGGTCTCATGCACATAATAGTAAGCATCAAGCAAATTAATTTTAATCCAAATTTGAAATACTGCTATTTAAGTTTTTGTGCACTTACATGGGAGGGCTTGTGCTCTGTCATTTATCATGAAAATTACGCAATTAATTTCACAAGCCAATCATAAAAATGCATGTCAGTTGCTAGGTTGTCGTGCAACAAAACTTCTCTGCTCCTGCTGATTTAATCTGCATCTGGGCCAACTAAACAACAGGGGATGAAGCCATTATATTACTCCAGACTCCTTTGAAATAAAAATAGTGATTTTACCTCATGGGAATCAATATCAATTTAAGTGTACGCTATTATTAGAATATTTTCACTGCTTTACGTTTCTGTCACACAGCCGTCTCTAACAGGGAACTGAGGTCACCGTCTATCCTCTCCCCACAGTGACCAAGAGTCTTTTATGAACGTTTATTTACACTCAGATCTTTGTGGATGCTTAATGAGGAACTAAACTTTGATATCATATATGTAAGCTTACTATTTCAAGGGGCAAGTCACCCCAAAATAAAAAATACATATCTTTCCTCCTTCCTGTATTGCTGTTTATCCATCTAGATAGTTTTGGTATGAGTTGCAGAGTCTTGGAGATATCAGCTGTAGAGATGTCTGCCTTCTCTCTAAAATAATGGAACTATGGCACCAAAAAAAAATAAAAAAAATAAAAAATACATTTGAAGACCAGTTCCTCTTTCCAAAAATCATGACCTGGTTACTTAAGATAATTCACAGACCTTGTTGTGAGAAGTTTCACATAGGAACTACTTTCTTTCTGCCATAACTACTTTAGAATCTACTGGAACTACTACTATCTACTTGAAAGAAAGTAGTTCCTACACGAAAAGGCAGACATCTCCACAGCTGGTATCTCCAAAACTCTAAAACTCACACCAGAAAATATAGATGGATAAATAAGACTACAGGCCGGGGAAAAAAACTGTCCCTTTAAAGCCAATATTTCCAGGGGCTTTACGAGTTAAATCAGAGTCAGGTTTATTACCAAGTAAGGTTTCACATGCAAGGAAATGGCATCAAGAATGTGTATGTTTTCCCTTCAGCTGAAGGCCAAACAGTGCAGTTCTCTCCACATCACACTCAAAGCAACATTTCCATACATCAGCTGCGTCATTTACATCATTCACTAGATTTGTTAACAGCTGTTACACTGGCTTGTATACATCTGTCCACTGCCCAATCTCTGGAACAACTAATTGAGGAGCAGTTGTCAGCATACTGTATCAATATGGCTCTGAATCTAGTAGTTTTCCCCACAGTGATGGAAGTCTGCTCCCTCAGTGCAGCTATTTGTTCTATGCTTACATTGATTTCTAAATTTAAATTCAAAGTAACTGCTCCATAAACTAAAACAACTCTGCCACTCTCTCACTGCATTGCCCATCTTGTCTTGAGTCAACATTTTCATCTTTCAACTTCCAGTAAATGGATGTCGCTCTAATTATAGCACAGAAAAAAAAACCCTCCATGAACGTGTTTTAAACCGCAGTGGTGTGAATAATTTTAATTACTCGGTTTCAGTTCATTACTCATTCATTTATTCATGTATTCACTGTCTTTACCTGATAATTACTTTACTTGTTATTAATGGTCATGTAGGAACTGAGTCAAAGCCAGCACGCAGTAAAGGAAATAAAGGAATGCCCCATTTGACAGGCTGCCAGTCCACTGCAGCAAATCACTGCTGATGATGTAAACACACTGTGGTCTGTTTGACCATGAGCAAAAAACCTTCATATGTCAAGAAACACCAGTGCTGTTTAAAGGAGCAATATGTAAAAAAAAGAAATTGGGCGTCCAAAAATGAGTACTGCAATCCAAATAGCAAGTTGGAGGCATAGACTGTATATTAAATGAGTTGAAGTCCTATTTAAAATAATAATAATAATTATAATAATAATAATAATAATAATAATAATAATAATAATAATAAAGTTTAAATACTTTACACATAAATCACAACAATAAAATACCAAGTAATTAATGAACAAACAGACAAGAATATGAATAAAAGAGGACTGAAACTTAAAAACAATGGATGTTGAAAAACCATACATAAAATACCCAGGGTAAAGTTTAAAACAATTTATGCAATAAAACTTAAAAAATACATAAAGCAGTGCAAAACCCAAGTGCAACTTCAAGGATGAAGAACAGTGCAACTCAACAGTTATGAATTAAGATTAAAAGAACATTATTTTTAAAAAAAAGCCTTTTGAGAAAAAATAAATTTTCAAAAGGAATTTAAAAGAAGATACAGATGTAGAGAGACAAAGTTCTTCAGGCAGATTTTTCCTCAGGTTCCTGTCTGAGGATTTAATATACGATCTATAGTTGAGGCAAGTTGTTTCCTACCTACTGCCCCCTCCTCCCCAGACCGGAGGAAGCTCAGGCAGGCTGCAGGAACACTGCAGGAGTGCAAGACAAGTGCAACATTACACTTGCACAATAACAGGTAAATGACGAGTTCATTAAAGCACCTTAACAATGAAAGTCCAGAGTTAACTAACATTATTACCAAACTCACACACGCTACGTGCTACAAGAATGAGCTGATTAAACCCTACGAGTTGAACCTTTAAAGCACAATCCATCATCCATCATGACCAGACCATTAATTTTAACTCTTATTAACATGAAATCAGCAAACAACAATGCAAGTTATGAGCTGGAATAGAAATTTATCAAAGGCGATACTGCAGCGTTCGCATGTTTCCTTAATCTTTGATGACATATCATGCTAATTTTGTGATTTATTACAGAAAATATATTACAGATTTCTCATTTAAGTGATAAAACATGTAAAAATGAAAGGAATGCATCATGGTCATCTTTGAATTGTTATCATGGTCTTAAGATATGGAGATTGTACCTTCATCTCCAAACATCTACACTTTAATCTGACACCAAGGGCATTTTTGATCAAATAACAATGATTCTCCCTGATCAGTAGGCAGAATGCACCACCCAAGAAGATGTGACACCTGTCAGTGGCAATGCACGAGCAGAGTCAGTAGCTGACTGGTTATAAGCCGTGGACTGCGCGAGCCGAGCCGGGGCTGCTGAGCCACCATGTTCTGGAGGCCTTTGATCAGTCTGCATCCCTGGCCAGTCAGATGAACAGGCACCGAGGCAGAGCAGGCCCTTTGAAGATCTCAATCATCTGTTACTGATAAGGCTATTATGTTGTTGCTCTTTGCCTTCAAGGCCATAATCAAATGTGACAGAGACTGCCCTGCTGCTGCTCCCACAGGGAGGCAATGAGGTGTACACCAGCAGGATTCTGACAGTGGAGGCTGAGGGTGGGGACACCCGAAGAATTATGAGATGTTTCATTTTGGTTGCAAAAATCTGGCAACCAGCTGCAGAGCAATAGCAACCAAATTATGCTAGTGTCTGCAGGCAAAATATAGCAAAGTGTCAGCTGGATGCAGCAGAGGATCCGTGATACATGATACATGTGGCAACAGACTGTCTACATTCCCACAGCCTGCAAGAGGAGAACTGACATTTTTCAGTCACACTTTATTTTACAGGACACTCATAAGACGTAACAAACTATATTTTGTATTCAATTACACAGAAACTAGAAATAACATGGTCTTTATTAGACAATATTAGACCCTTTATTAGACTGTTATTACAGTTTAATAGAGTGAAATTAGAGACACATTACAACAGAACTGCACCACAAACTAAAGTCTACTATTTCCCACTGTTACACCCTTATTAGACTTTATTAGAGGCTAATTAGGGACGCATTACAACAAAACTGTACCATAAACTACAGCACATAAATTCCCACTGTTAGACCATTATTAGACTTTATTAGTGGGCAATTAGGCACAACAAAACTGCACTGTAAACTAAAGTGAAATCACATATTTGCTACTTCTTTTAAAAACAATATGTAAACCAGATCTACCAAATAAAGGCCAAAATTATAAATGTAGAAGAATAATTTGTTTATGGGTGACTAAAGGCCTATCAGTGAGAATAATGCACTTAAGTTTACAGTACAGTTCTGTTGTAAGCTGTCCCAAATTACCTCTAAGAAAATCTCATAAGGCTCTAATAAAGGATCTACATCTAAAAATGAACATATTGTCTCTTTTTTTGTCTAATTTGATTTTAACATACATTTTTTGTGTACTGTCAAATAAAGTGAGACCCATTTATATATGTGTAACATATGATCTTGTGCATCTGCTGTGCTGCAGGCTATTTTGAAGGTAACAGGTGCAGCTCACACACACACACACACACACACGCACACACACGTCATTACAATAAATGCCTATCAAGCTCTTCCCTTTATTTTTTACCTGTGGCTTTTCCCTTCAACTTGTCAAACCCAAAAAAAAACGCTAACCCCAAAAGAGTACCTCTCCTTCAGGAGAATCAAAGCCTTCCGCAGAGGGAAGGCTTTTATTTTGAAACGACAGCCTGAATAAATCATGAACCCGTCCTAATGAATATGCCATACATGTGTTGGGAAACTTGTGCTCAGCTGCCTTTAATGTGTTATTAGTTGTCTCTCAGATGAAGTCTTATGCATAATTCTCTCAGCAACTGCCGCCTCTCTGTGTAAACATGAATCAGAATCAAACAAAATCAGTCAGATTAGGACTAATTACTGGCTGTTTCATCCTGACTGTGCAGGACTGTCTGTCCTATGTTCAGTTAAGGAAATATGGTGTAGAATACTGAAGATTTATTTTTTGCTGCTGGATATTTTTTTGTTCAGGTGGTTCATGTAGTTTCAATGAGCTCATTTCTCCCTCGTCTTTTTATATTAAAACAAATCAATCTTTCTGACATCACAATAAGCTCACCGAAAACAAGAGAAGAATAATAAGCAAGGGGAAGGCTTAAGAAAAAAAAAAAAAGAACCAGTTTTCCCTCTAATCTTCTCCATCACACTCCTAAAATCCAATGGATTAGGCTCTGCACCCCTGAGCTCACTATCATAGTGGAGACTATCGGTGCATGAAACATCTCTTATCACCTTCATTTCATTTCTGCTATTCATGCCGAGCTTTCTCGCTCAGACTCTTGAAAATTTTCGGAGATTTTTCAGCAGCGCACGTGCGAGGAGTTTTGTGAGGAAGGCAACAACGTTTACTTTAGAAATTAGAGAGAAAACAGACAAGTTCAAATCCGACACTCTTAGAAATAAAGATTCTGACTAGAACCATGAAAGGGGTTTTGACTTATCCCCCAAAGGAGAACCCCTTTTGGTTCCTGGATAAAGGTTCCACTTTGAATCTTTTCAGAGAGTTCTACCTGGAACTCAACATAAAGGGTTACATCTTGACCATCTGTGAAAAGTTTCACACAAAACCACCCATGATAGGTTCTACAGAGAACCCTTCTATTTTGTATTGGTTCCAACCAGAACCCCTTTGGGGGTTCTGTCTAGAACCTTTTCACCTTCTAAGAGTGCTGACAAGAACCCACCCAAGGAGTTTTTTTCTATTTCAAGGGTTTTATCTAGAACTTATCCTGGGGGTTCAACCAAGAACCCTTTTATATTCCATGGGTTTTATCTAGAACACACCAGGGGGTTCTACCAAAGAACCTTCTATTTTCCAAGGGTTTTATCTGCAACCCACCGGGTGATCTCTACCGAGAACCCTTTTACATTCCAATGGTTTTGTAAAGACCCCACATAGGGAGTTCTACAGAGAGCCTTTTTATTTTCCAAGGGATTAGAACCCACCCAGGGGGTTCTATTGAGAACCTTTTTATTTTTTACAAGGGTTTTAGCCATTGGTGTCGCCACCATTATAAGGGGGTGGGTCCAGACCCACCCACTTTTACCATAATTTGGGGAAATTTTCAGGTCAAAATTCAACACATCAATGTATGTACTAGATTATTGAGATGCTTTATCTTTGAGAACAGATTATCAGCCTGTACCATTTATTTTGTAATATCATTTCATCTGGACAACACCCTCCAACCAGGGGGACAGAGTGAGGTGCTGCACTACAGACGATCTTTGCACACGCTAGTAGGCTCCAATCCTGACATGTAGCATACCAAAATGATGGTGAGAAACTCAGCTAAAAGCACATACTAAGCACTGCCAACCAAACGAAACACAGCTCTCAACCCAAGCAAGTATGTCAGCATGTAACAAAAACGCGAAAACGGCATTTCTGCTTCTGCTCATTTCACCACCTCATGCTACCCGATGCTAACCAAACAAACGACATATCATATGAAAGCAGATACTCTGCTGACTCCAGAGATGTCTCCCCCTTCACTGTGCGACGTAAACTCAGCGAACTAGCAGCCAAACAGTAGCGAAAATAAACTTAATAAAATCGTAAAATGCGTCTTACCTTTGCTGTTTTGTGGTCAAAAGTTATGTTCCAGCTCTAAAAAAACGCTGCTAGTTTGTTAGCTAGTTACTTGTCATGCATTGCGAAGGGTGTTTACAAACCAAGAGGTTAAAAAAAGTGAAGTGTGCCATCTGTTATTATACGATCTTTGGGGTTACTGCTTCTGCACCGTCATGACTGCACAGTGCAGACAAATGACTCCGCGAATCAGTCAGGACAAGTTGTGTTTGTTTATGTTTGTCCTACTCACATTTTCGGCATTTTGTGAATGATAAAAAATAATGTATGAATGCAGGAAATTGCATAGTTTTTATTACAAAATCCCCCCCCACCCTGTTGGACCCACCCACTTTCATTTTCCTTGCAACGCCCCTGGTTTTAGCTACAAACCACCTAGTTTACCAGCAAGAACCCTTCTATTCCAAGAGTTTTATCTCAAAGCCACCCAGGGGTTCCTACCAAGAACCATTTTATATTTCAAGGATAGGGTTAGGGTTCTACCGAGAACCCTTTCATATTCCAAGACTTTCATCTTAAGTCATCCACCTGTGGGTTCCTACTGAGAACTCTTTTATATTCCCAGGGTTTTATCTAGAACCCACCCATATTATGGTACCAATAACCCTTGAGGAAAGAGTTTTTCAAGGATTTCAACAATCCTTGAAGAACTCTTTCTTCCAAAATTTTTTTGGATGAAAATCGTCCTTAATGGAACCCTTAGTCTTACAAAGAACCCTTGAAGCCTTATTTCTTAGTGCATATGAGGAGAAAAAGAGGACGGTCGTGAGTAAACAACACTTTTATTCAGGACTGACAAACACGAGTTTAGGAAACGGGAGAGAAGCCAGACAGGGCAGAGCTGAAGGTCACCAATCCATCATCTGCTTGTTAAATAACTAAAATGGAAATCAAAGAACAATAAAACAGGGAATCAATAGCGGCTGAAGCTCAGGGATCAGACCCACTCCTTTGACAGGGATTATCAGCCGAGCTCACTGGCTTTTAAATGGCAAGCAAGGCGGCGAGAGAGCTCTGGCAGCGATGCAACTAGCCACAGCTATTTCACGCACATTTCTCTCCCCTCTGTCTCGCTGCTCCTTCAGGCAATGACCTTTGCAGTAATATTTCCATAGACATGCTGTTAATGGACAGGGCTGACATATAAGTATGCGTTGACATCGAGGATTATATAACAGCCACAGTCATTGGCAGTGAGTGTGTTCAGGGGAGAAAAGTGTCTGTGTGTCTGTTACGGATTTTGGTCTCAGGGCAGTTGTGTGCTCACTTGATTAGATGATTAGCAGTAATTAGATAATGACCTCCTAATTATGTCATTGCAGTGTAAATACAGAGTTGAAACATAACAAAATTCGGCAACGATGTTTCTATTGATTGTGATTGACTAATTTTTTGTCAAATTGCTGTATTTTGATGAAAAACCTAATTTACTTTTTAATGCACAGGTAAAAGTTTCTGCAGGGCTGTAAGTATAGACGGTGCAGCTGCACTGGGGCCCATTGGGTGGGGGGGCCACACATACAGTAACACCCCTTCCCTAGACAAGTTATCTTACAGTCTAACAAGTTTTGTTCGCTTGTTTTTTTTAAACAACAGCTGATATTTTTCTAAATATGTGCGACCCCTGCACGCTCACTCAGTGGATGGACCATCTGTCTACAATTGCCATAGGGTTGGGCAATTTTTGCGAATATATTGATGACTGGTTCAGTCCATCTCTGGTTGTTTTTTGTGGGTGATCTTAGTCATTTTGTTTTGCTGATTTAATAGTCTGGCACTGCTCAGGCTCAGGACGCTGTAGCTTGTGACTAGTGAGAGTAAAACTGCGTGTAGAGCTGTAATGTTTTCATATCTGACACGGTGAATTAAGGATTTATTTTGACCAAACCAGTCAGTGATTATTATAACGGCGGACATATTGGACAAGACGGTTTTGGCGAGTTTTATTTTGCTTCTGTCTCAGCAGTTTAAATGAAGTATGTTCAAAGAAGTTAACGAGGCAATTAAAGTTCTTGTTAGTTTGATAAAAGAGACGAACTTGAATTCAGAAGGTAATTGGTTGTATTTTTCTGTTTAATAAGGAAAACAGGCGTGAAAATATTTTCCTTCTTGACATTTTGCTCGCACACATCTCCCAGCTTTTGTCCTATCATGGTTAACTATAGTTGTCTTTGTATTTAAAATTTTTTTTTCTGATTGGCAGTGGCAGCTGTGATAAAACTTCCAATTATGACCCATTACTACTGCGATTCACCCCAAAACACCACTTGGTTATGCAGCTTTCTACTTTGCTTTTGGCTCCAGTTTTTCCTTTGTTTTGCTGTAATAGCATGTGGTAATCATGGCGTTGGTCCAAAAAAGGGTCTATTGTTGAAGAACAGGCCCTTCTAGATATTAATTACCACAGCTGAACTTCACCGGTGATTAAAGACAAATTCCTGTTAAATGGAATGCAGTGGAAGTTGGTAAAACACATTTCCATCATGGTTTCTTTTAATTTTGGTAAAGTAGTCTATAACAAGTAAATCTATAACATAATTACATTCTTACTCTACATAAACTATATAAACTATAAATTAACCAAAGAAAACCGTTCAATTAAATGAACAATTGCTAATTTTCTTTGTTAAATATGTCATAAACAGATATGCAGTGATGAATGCTGGGTAATATGTAGACTGATGTTGTCCAGTATCATGTTTCCATTTGATCATGTGACGCAAACAATACGATAATAGCAAAGCTGTTGAACAATAAATACATTTTTGAGGATTTTATTAAAGGTAAGGCTCTCGAGTGCCATTCAAATAAATGATGCCAAGTGCTTTTTCAAGGGGATTTCTGGGTATCTGATGGGCTGCTGTGACCCCATTTAACAGGTTGTTAAATTATCATTTTCGAGTCAGGTCGCTGCTGAGCGCCTGTTTGATTGTGTGCGTGTTTTTCAGACGTGGGTAAAGTGCTGAGTATGAACAATAAGAGGTTATTAAGGGGATTTTATCTAAATTGGCAACAAGTGACATTCTGGTGTCGAGGCTGTTTGTTGTGCAGAAAAATCATCATTTAATGAGGTTTATGCAGACTGACTAAGTTTTGTTTTTGACATGTGGGAGAAAAAATTATAATCTGTTCCTACCATTTGTTGTATCATGTCTCCATGCTGCACACAAACACGTGGTGTTGGGACAAAAAGCCTTTAGACACAACGTTATAACTGTCCATCGCGGTGTTTCACTGTGGACATTGTCTGCCAATCTAGCAAACATTGTCCAACCCTAGTAACTATTTTATGTCGCTGCGTCTCTGGGAATAGTTTCAGTAGACAGTACTAGAATTTTTCTTCCATTTGTTAATTATTTATCATATAATGTGATTTTTTTTTTTAGGTTAAAACCAAAAAAGTGATGAGTTTGCTGCATCTTAAGGGGACTTTCATGCATTTATGATTAAAAGTTTTAATGTTCATACTTTGTAACACATACAGGACAATCCTGAGATTAAACTGCACTGTAAAGACGGACCATTTCACATAAACATTTAAAACTTTATGAGGCATTTAAATATCAAGTCATATCAAATAAACCTATCAGTTATTATCATGATGACATACGGTGATGAGTGATGTGCTTAACTTAACTGTAAAATTTTACCATTTTATTTTCATCTCAGACTAATTCAAGTAATTTTTCATTTTCACGTCTTGTATGACCAAAGTTTACCCTTCATGGCCATTACATAATTCATCCAATTTATCAAGACCTGTGCTCTACCCCTATGAGTAATGGCTAATCAATAGCAGTAATGATCATTAATAGTTCACATTAGCTATAATCTCATACTGGTTTGGTTGAGTGAGCAGCCTAAATAGGCATTTGAAAGTTGTTGAAAGCCCAAACACTTGCAGATATGGCCTCCCCTCTTCAAATGCACAGTTTGTTCTTCTAGAACCATGTTTACAACACCATTCATATAAAATACAGAGCAAAATACCCCTAATAGAACAAAATACAAGGTACAACATATCCTAAACATACACTTATATTTGTTTGTTTGGAATAAAATCAATTTAAAGTAGGTCCAAGTGGTCTCTTCTATTAAATTACCCTGAAGTGACTTAGCGCTGACCCTCCAGTCAAAGTGCCTGGTCAACAGGTCCTCAACATTCAAGTGAGAATGCAGCGCTTTCAGTATGCATTCAGTTTGATTACCGGAAACATGGAAACTTAATTGCACTCATTGTTATGCGTTGTCACTTCACTGGTCAACACGCTGCAGAATATCAATGAGCCCCTGATAAATCATGTCTGTGCTAAACACTCTGAGGAAAGGAAAGGCAATTGCCCAATGTTGCTCCAAGGACACAAAAATCTAAATGAGACTCTAACATGTGCTAAGTGGAAATAAGACAGAGGATGGCTGGAAATTGGGACTGCAAATTGTTTTGTAACAATTCACTCTCGACAAATTAAGTTAAATTTGGCAGACGTCGCCCAGTTTAATGTCTCTTTTCGTCTGACGTACATGGTCTTCATCACTTTTGCATTTTCTTTTACCGAGGCTAAAGTCTGGAATTATTCTGTTATGATTATTTTACTTCACTTACTGAGCCAACAAACAAAATGACAACTACAGAAGAAATACAAATCATTTATCCACTTTACTATTATACATACTCTAAAAAACAACTTTCCAACATTACATACAATGGAAGTAAGTTAAGTGTGTTTCATTAATTATTCATTGGTATGTTCCATCTGTATTGTGGCGTGAACAAAGCTTTGAACTGCAAGAATGGAGCGAGACACATACTCTG
>JAJHUR010108820.1:0-28134 GCA_027495735.1 Lutjanus campechanus | reverse complement strand
TCAACGTCCGCAATATCTCTTCTTCACGTCCTTTTTTTGGCACACTCAACTCGCGAGACCTCCTTACAAGCGAACGCCTCGCGAGGCGCGTGTGGCGCGTACCAGTCCATACTGGGTAATGTAGTATAGCGATAGGAGTCTGAGTATCACAAAGCGCAACAGAGAAATAGAACAAGAGAGGGTACTATGGGCTCAAGTGAAGTCCCGGTACGCCGCAAAAAGTCCCGGTACGCTAGAGGCGAAAATTGAGAAGTGCCGGTACTCCGTACCGGTGAGTACCGGCCCACTTAAAGCACTGGTTCTAGACTAAATCCTTAGGTTTATTTAGGGCTTTCTGTAGAATGTTCAGGGTAGGTTCTAAATGACACTCTTGGAACATAAGAGGGGTTCTCCGAACCCTCTGAGTGGGTCCTTATCAGCACCATTAGAAGGTGGAAAGGTTCTGGATAGAACCTCCAGAGAAGGTTCTGGGTGGAACCATTATAGCATAGAAGGGTTCTCTGTAGAACCTCTGACAGAGGGTTCTGACTGAAACCTTCCATAGATGGTTCTTGATATAAGCCTTCATGCAGGGTTTTACCTAGGACTCTCTGAAAGGGTTCCAAATACAACCTTTATGAAAGGTTCTTATAGGAACCAAAAAGGGTTCTCCTGTGGGGGACAAGCCAAAGAACCCTATATGGTTCTAATTAGAACCTTATGTCTAAGAGTGTGGTCCCCAGGGTTGGGGTTATCCGACTCTGTAAAAGTTCTCGTGTTAGGCTGGTTAGGCGAAAGTGCCATTTTTAATGAACGTGTCCAAAGAATGCCAACCGTGTAATTCGACAATGACCTCAAATCCTTTTCGGAAATGATGAGCTAAGCACAGACACACTCTAATTAACGAGCCACTCACAATAGAGACGAACAAATTATGGAGCCAGTTTGAAATGTCAAGATAACCAATTATCAAATGAAAATGGCCATTAGGTAGTTCCTTCTGGCCACAGGTGATGAAGCCACCTGAAATAATGGGAAAAGCACAGGCAGAATGGGTTTTTAGACATGGTCATAGGAGGAGTATTAGATTAACCGTAAATGTAAGACGCCTCGGGGAGCAAATTTCAGCAGATAGATTTCTCAAGTGTCCATACCATGAAATTAATGATCACTGGCTTCTTAAGTGATGGATGTGCTACACGTGAACTGACACTTTTAATGGCACCATAGTTAAACATTATTCTGGTCATATTTGTCATGACTTTACACTGACCATCAACATCTCCAGCTCAAATGCCTTGTTATATGACACTGCCAAAAGTATGTGGACAGATTTTGAGTACTTTTGCTCTGGGGTTGTTTTCATGTTGTTGTTTTTTTTTTGTTTTTTTTTTAACTTCAAATTAAGGTAAATCTGAAAGGGATAGTTGAGGTTATTTGAAGTGGGGTTGTATGAGGCACTGTATGAGAAGATGGAGGTCCAAGCAAAGAAGAGTAGCAGCACAGAAGCTAAGCAGGTACTTTGGACAGGATCAGCAGGGAAATGTATTTTATCCACTTGTCAGCAGCCAGATGTAGCTGCTGTTAGCTAGTTAGCTCGTGGCTGTACTCCCTGGACTGGGTGCTACGAGGGGAGTGTTGGTGTTTACAGCGCAAACACAGGAGCGTTGAAATGCTGGGAGAAAGAGGTTTTCAGGAATGTAATACTGTATTAGCAGGGTTGCTATGTTGTGTGTTGGTGCACTTGTTTGATGATTGGCTGTGTTAGCTAAATTTTTGACCGGCTAGTTTTTAAACAAAAGCAATGTGGTGTACAAGTGAATTGCACTATGAAACTGGGCGCCAAATAATATATATCATACATAATGTTGCTTTAATACTACAGCATATAATAATATTTTAGTTTGCTGGTTCACAGGCTGGGGCTTAGGACCCCCAAGGCTCCAAAGAAATACATTTATAATTTGGGGGGAAATTTGTCTTTGCTTTTTGTGGTAAAATACTGGATACTTTAACCTCAATGGGCCTCTAAAACATATTTAAACTCAACAATCTGAGATTGAAAAAAAGGGGAAAAGTCTTTGTATGTCTGAAGTGCTCTCTGCTCAAGGGAACTATTGTGCTTCCAACTGTGTGGCAACAGTTTTGGGGAAGCATTATAAAAAAGAAAAAAAGATTTTTGTTTTTCTGTTTTTGGTTTTGTTTTGTTTTGGAGTTTGTTGTGGAACTCAGCTGGCTCTGCACAGAGACCTTGCCCCAACCCCATCCAACACCTTTGGAGGGAACTGGAATACTGAATGCCTGCAAGCTATGCCCAGCATCAGTGCCCAGTCTCACCAATAAGTGTGTGTGGATCTTTAAGTGTGGTTACATAACTGGATCTGTCTTGCTTTTGATCATCTGGACACATGAACCTGCAGCGATCACTTCATGATTTTAGAAAATTAATTTGCATATTTATAAAAAAAAATCATTAATGCAAATTTATTCAATATTTTAACATTCATGTGATTAAAACATTAACAGATCATAATCCAAAAATGTGTAATGTTTGGCAAAACACTCAGTTGTAATTTAGGTGTTTAATGATTAATTCACCTCATGAATCATGACACATTGTTCTTCCCTACATGATAGTAGATTAGCCACATGCAGTTATAAAAAAAAAGTATTGATATCAGTATCAATACAACTGATTCTGGAATAACTTGAGCTTGTGGTCAGAGTGAAACCATTGAAACCATCACACGCCCCAACTCACTAATGTTCTTGTTGGCTGAATGGGAGAAAATCCCTGCAGCCAAATCTTGTGGAAAGCCTTTACAGAAGACTGGAGGTTGTTACAGCAGCTACAGTGGCTTTGATAAATACTTCATTCTGATTGGTCAAATACAGCATTCTAAGATCTGTTGTTTCTGAATAGCAGACCGTAGCTATGACTACCAGATTGTTGCTATGGCCACAGTACTCACCTTAGACTTTTTTTTTTGACCTCTTTAAGGTCCTACCCCTTTTGAAACCTCTGTCAAGTTTGTCCTTGTTTCTCATGCTTTGATATGCTACATGTTTGGCTTGTCTGCATTGAAGAGAAAACCAAATTATGAAGACTGTTAAAACATGTTGCTGGGGGACCTGTAAAAGCAACATAGTCACATCGTAAATAAGCTAAAACACTAGCTGACTAGCTAGCTACATTACATTTACATTTAACATAGCTACATTTAGCTAATGTTTGCAAAACACTATCAATAATCAACGTCAGTTGTTAGCTATCTGGTCAGAGCTGATAGTTTGTTTGTTTTGGGTTTTTTTTAAGTTATTTTTTTGGCCATTTGTGCCTTTATTGACAGTGACAGCTGAAGAGTAGACAGGAAAGGGGGCAGAGAGAGAGGGGATGACACGCAGCAAAGGGCCGAGGGCGGGAGTCGAACCAGCGGCCGCTGCAGAGGACTACAGCCTCAATACATGGGTCGGATGCTCTACCCAATGAGCTAAACGTCTGCCCAGAGCTGATAGTTAGTGTTAGCAAAACATGAGTTAACTGGCTCGCTACATCAATTGTTAGCTTGCTAGTTTGTTTAGCTAAAATTAGCCAACTTAATATGGGACTATATGTTGCTTTTACAGGTCAATGAGTAACATCTTTTACCATCTTCAAATTTTGGTTTTTGTTCCAACATAGACAGGCCGAGCACATAGCAAAACTAAGTACAGGAAACAGGAAAGGAAGGAAAGGAAAAAAGTCGACCAACGTAACTGTGTAACAAGCTTGCTTGACTTTTAATGAGGCACAGTGCGAAAAGGGGCGGGACCTATGAGGGGTCAATCAATATTTTGTGTTAAATTTTTTAAAAGTAAGTAGCTGTGTAATTAACAGCATAATGTACAGTAAGTGAATCATTGTGGTGATTCAAGCCCCTCACCACCCTGTCAGGTTTTATTTAGCAATAATGACCTGCTCACTGTGCATCATCCCTTACATATTAATGATGGTAAAATGCAGAACAGTTACAGTAAAATATTTTGGTGTCCACGTACTTTTGGCCATATCAAATGTAGTTCCAAAACATGCAAATGTCCCCTGTTAATCAGCCCCAACTGATTCATTTCATCCACTTAAGTTTTGTTTGTAAAGTCCGTCGGCTTACATGGATCATAATCGCTTCTGACAAAAGGTAGCAAGACCTGCACTGTTCTACAGACAGGACCCAGGAGATAGACATCATGTTTTAGTGAAGAATGGACTTCTGAGTGACTGGCAGATACCTCACCGAGACAGAGAGCTCTGGCGGGGCTCCAGCGAGAGAGAGAGAGGGAGAGACAGAGACGGAGGGAGGAAGAGAGTGTTTTTCTCAGAGCAAAGGCAGCATTCAATGAGAGCTTCACTGGAGAGGATGAGATGCCCTTTCTGTGTGCGATGAAGGATGGACAGAAGGGGGGAGAGGAGGAGGAAGGAGAAGAATGAGGGGAGCAAGAGAGAGAAAAACAATGAGGAAAGAGAGGGGGGGAAAGGAGGAAACTTTTCAGTCTGTATTTTCCATTCAAAGACATTTTGACAGGGCAGAGCCCACTCTGTGGCGGGGAGTGGAGCCATTTTGAAGTCTCCTACCGGCAGCTTGAGGGAAGCAGGGAGCCAGAATAGATATATCTCGGGGCTGCCTGGGTATTTTTTTTCTCCCACCACACTTTTCTTTCCTGTTTTTGACAGCCAGCTCCGAATCGCCGAGCAGGTGTCTTCTTATTTTCTGCCGAAACAGTGGGACAGTGCACACAAACACTCCGACGCTGTTCATAAACAGATAAACACACCCGCAGACCAGACAGACAGGCAAACACACACACACACACACACACACACACACACACACACACATACATATAAACATAGCAGTGGCACTCAAGGAGTAACTATGCATTGGAAATGACTACCCTTCACATGTAATGTTTTCCTGCTGAAGTTGAGGGAGAGGGGGACAATCTGTGACTATCTGCACTGACACAAAATGAGTGTCACAAAGCAGCCGCTATTTTCACTCTAATGCATGCAAATAGCAGGCAGCCACTGACACAGGGGCAAGATTTAGTATGCTCTGCGATTTTTAGGCCACAGGAAGGGGAGGGGTAATTCATCCTTATTATTCCCTCAACAGATCCTAATAATGTGGCTAGTGTTGCATGCTCCGGCTCAGTTTTTTTTTTTTTTTCCCCTCTTCTTCTTCTCGTGGTAGGGGGCGGTGGAATTAGCAGTGTTATTGTGCCAAACTTCCCTCTCAACTGTCAGATTTACGTGGCTCTTTCTCTGTCATGTGGAGGATCAGCGGGCGGAGGGGAGGAGTACATGGTGTTGACACTGGAATTATCACAATACGAGTTGCCTCAGACCACATTTTGCTCCGAATCAATCCATTCATAGCAGCCACAGCGACCCTCGTCCCATTGAAAAGAGCCCTCTGAATGGCTGCTTTGAGATGTCCCCTTTTGAAGTTTGAGGGGGCTTTTGAAGAGCAGGGTGTCCCTTGTGTCACTGGTGTCAGCGATTAAGTTGTGACTAATGCCTACAATGTATATGCCCCTTGTACTGATGGGGGTGACATGAGGCTAGCGCTCGTAAGTGCTCAGATATTTAAAAGCTCGGCAAGAATGTCACAAATGAAATTAACAGGAAATAAAACGAAAAAGTGAGAAACAAACATAAAATGAGATTCATAAAACAACAAAATAAAAACAATTGAAAAATATAATTCTTACTTATCATATGATCAAATATTAAACTATTGGTGCAAAATAGCTGTAATGTGTTGCTGTTGTTATAATAGAAACCTCTCAATTATCAAATAGATGTTAGATGAAATTAAAAAAATCTAAATTAAATTAATCAAAGAAATTAAAAATCTAAATAAATGAAAATACAATTTGAATTTGTTGCATTTCATCATCGTTTCACTGAATATTAAATTATTCATGCAGAATACCTGTAATGTTGCATTCACATGGATTCGGGCAGACAGTGGACAGCAAACTGAATATCATGTAAGTAGACAAGAGCAGGACAGTAAAATTAGGTTAGGCTGGCAGAGAATACCGATGATGGTAACGGCAGACAGCACTGCCATCCAAAGTTGAAATATTTTTTGCTTTTTGTCGTCCTCCACAATGGAATTTACAACTAGATGTTATATAACTCCTTCACACAAGGAGAACACCGCCATTACTACTAAACTACTGCTTAAATTAGAAGACACAAAACATTTTTAATATATTTTATTCTATTCTTTATTAACAGGGCATCACCTTTGCAATGTGAATGCAGCATAACTTCTAATAAAATGTCTAAATACTACATATAGCCCATTACAAGCCAGAACAGAACTCTCTACTGTATATAGAGTAACAAACTGACCTTTATCTGTATTGTTGTACAGTTACTGTTTATATAGACTATATATTTTTTATACAACCTAATCACAGGGATGGTAGTTCAATCCCCTTCTCTTCTTATCCAAATGTCCCTGTGTAAGGCCCTTTCACAACCAACCTCAATTGGTCTGGACTTTTGGACCAAAATTACAGTGTTAAACCTCCCTTCAACCACAGTCTGGACCAAATAGCTGAAACTTGGTCCCACAAAACGAGGTGGTCTCTCTCAGGATCAAATGGAACCATGGTTCAGTTCATTTGTAGTGTGAAAGCATTTGTTTGGATGCTTCAGATTTTTGGACCAATTACAGGAAGTCGGGCTGGCAGGCTATCTCCAGAACTGGAAAAGGAAAAATGAAGCAACAAAACAAACTGAGCTGTGGCACATGAAAAGGCACTAAGGGTCTTTTCACACTTGTTAGTTAGAACCAATGTTGGCATTTTAATCAAATTTGGTTAGTTTTATGTATTCACACTAGAAACAAACCAAACCATGGTTTGATCCAGACCAAGACTTCTTTTCATTGGAGCAAAGTTCGGCGGTTTGGTCCAGACGATGGTCTGGGGGAGATTTCACAGCTATAATTTTGGTTCAGATTGAACTGAAAAGTCGGAAAGTCCAGATAACACAAGGTAGATATGTTGCAGCTCCAAGACTCTAAACCCTCATTTCTCCCAGTAGTTGAGCAAATGCCGAGCTCACCTGCACTGGTGTTCATATGTTTTGGTAGATGAAAAATGTAAAGCCTTTTGGCTAAAAGTACCCTATGAATGCAGTTTTTCACAGATTTTTAGCCAGACCCCCTCCAGACTCAGAGTGAACTCATAGACAGGCTGATTAATAATGCAAACCAACAAGCTGTATCACTCATAGTGTCAAATCAATGGCAAATATGACTCAGGGAACTCAGCAATGATCTCACTGGATTTCACTTTCACTTTTTTTTTTATAAAGAGAACAAGAACAAGACACTATTTCCTTTTCATATTTAAAGCATGGCACCATCCAGTTTACCCCCTGTGACTACCTGAATGATCTGGGCGGTATTGAAACTTTTCTGAACCGGCTCCATTGTGTATTGTGATCTCTTCAACAGTTCTCGCAAAGCCCAGGGGGAAGAAGGCAGAACAAGGCGTCGGGAGTCTGAAAATAGCAACTCGCCAGAGGGAGTTGGAGAGAAAAAGGCTCGCTGAGCTACACCACCACCACCACCACCACAGTACTGGACGCTTCTTCTCTGTGCTGTTGAGTCACTCCCTGTTGATGTTTCTCACCGCCGTTCAAAGTGGAGGATGTCGTGACATATTACCTCTCGGGCAGCACTACAAAGAGTTGCCTAAGAGTGGCCTGGCTGGCTGCCATGGGCTGACTTTTTTTTTTTTTTACACGTTCTTGACATATTGGTTGTATGTCTCTACTGAGGCCGAGTGGTCACGGAGTGCACAGTGATGGGCTCCACCACCCAGGCTCGACCAGGGACGGTGACTGACACGTCCACCCAGCTGCATACAAGGGAAAACCCACACGTATGCATCGGAAGTGTGAATCGATGCCTGCTCCCACACATGCAAAGATGCGTACGGATACACACAGGAAGGCCGGAAGGAAGATAAGGACAGACATAGAGAGATGCTATGTTAAGGGTTCGGATAATTCCCCTAACATCAGGGGGTGCTAGCAGAACTTTGATAGAGTGGATGCTGTTTCTATGCAAAGATAGCTCTGATAGGGGAGAGTATTGTTCACTAAGAGGTATTGTACACTTAACAATAATATGAACGAAGCACTTATGTTTTTGCTCCCAGTTGTCATGAGCTGAAGTAAAAGATCAAAGACTTCTTCTGTGCACATAAAAGGTTTATTTCTCTCAAATATTGTTCAGAAATCTGTTGATTTTCATGTTAGTGAGCGTTTCTCCTTTGCCAAGGTAATCTCACATGCTGATTAAACAGCATGATTATGACACAGGTGTGCCTGGGACTGGTCACAAATGTGCAGTTTAATCTTGAAATTAGAATTATTGCCTCATGGTTGTATGCCGCCACCAACCAGTCAAGTTGCCATTTCCATCTGTCCAGAGCTTCAAGTGTTTATGGTGGTCTTGAGCTATCATGTTCACAGGAATGGGACGGACTTGAGGTCACAGTGACCCTGACCTCTGATCTATGAAATCTAATCAGTTTATGCTTGAATCCAAATGAATGTTTGTACCAAATATTTGAAGAAATTCCCTCAAGGTGTTCATGAAATATCGTGTTCACAAGAATGAGACATATGTACAGGAATAAATAGACATTTATTAAGAACTGAACTTTGGCTCTTTCACATAGGACGACAGATACCACAATTTTCCTAGGAGGGTAAAGTCACACCCTGTCCTACTGTTCCTCTGATTTGCTAGTACTTGTTGCCTTCATTAGTTGGCTTGGTTAGTTTTAGGCATGAGGAGTGATTGGTTAGGGTTGGGGTAAGAATATCAGGGTAAATCTATCAGAGGTTTAGGTTTAGTCCTACTTTGCCTGTGATTGGCTAATACCTGTTTCCCCTAACTCTAACCAATCACTCGTGATGCCTAAACCTAACCAACTCACCAATGAAGGCAAAGAATACTAGCCAATCATAGGCAGTGTAGCCAGGTCGTGTCTTTGCCCTCCTGGAACAAAAACTGTGCTGCATTTATATTTTTGTCGAGAGTGCAAAGCTTTTTAACCACATTTCTCTGCTTTAATTTCATGCTCATAGATACACACAGGAGACAAAAATAGCTAAAATGTCTCCACTTTGCATATAGCTACAAAAGTGAAGTGCTAATTACAGTCCAATAAGCAAAACATGTGCTGATGAACTCAACAAAACCCCTGGTTTGGTGTCAATGGTAATTAAAAATATCTGCAATATTCTAATAACACATCATGTCTTTTTTTAATTCCTTAACTTTTTTTAAATGTAGCCTCGCTCCCGCTAGGTCATAATTAATTGAATACATTCGTCCCAAGTCCCAAACACCTGGTGGCTCAGCACCAGCGCAAAAACACACACCAATGTGATCAGTCAAGCACCCACTTCAAAGCGACACACTCTATTTACTGTGTTATTAACAGTCCAAGCAACTCTCCCAATAGAGAGAAAATGTGCTGAATTTCTTTGTAAATACTCAGGCAGGGAAGAATAGAGTTATCCAGCTGTCATGACATGACATTAATGCCTATGTGACAATTAATGCATGTAGAAAAAGTTGAAAAAAGGAAGCCAAGTTGTCCATGGAGTTGTCCATAGTCTAATTTTCATCATGCATAGCATTTTTCCCAACTTTTGTAATGAGCTAAAAATAAAACCTAGATGAAAGTGAACCTCTCTCAGAGTCACGGCTCCCTGTGGATTGTGGACTTGATATAACAGTTAAACTCACGTTTTTCTCACATTTCTCCAAACTAACTTTCACACTTTCAAAGCTGTAAACAACTTTCTTCTCAGACGAGATCTCTATGGAAATCTCTGATGTAATGGCAAAGTATCATAAGGTTCGACAATCCCATTTTTAAAACAATACTTTTATGCAATTGCATGTAGAATTAGAATATGCAAAAATTTTGAATGTGTGAATGCTTGAACATGCAGTATTTCCACTAGAAAGAACTTAATTTTGGTGTTGCCTGTCGTTTCCTCAGAAAACAGACAAAAATACTTGGTGCCTTGCTGGAAAAATTGCTAACATTGTGGCAACTACATCACAGCTGAACGCCAATTAGCAGGATTTTTCTGTCACAAAGGAGGACTTGCAATCACACCGTTTCAATCTGAGTTTCCAAAGCAACATGAGACATGTGAAAGAGCTCAATAGTGGCCAAATCACCTGCATTCAAACTCCAAGAGCAACATCAGTCAGACAAGTGGCAAGTTTATGATGGAAACTCCTTTTCCTCTAAGCCACACCTCTTGTCTCTTATACATATTCCATATCTGTATTTTATCCAAAATTTAAGGGGCAACTGCGTCCTGGTTAAAACAATCCAATCAAGTTAGCCTAAAGCTAATAGTCCTCTCACCTAAAGCCAATCACTAATCACCATCGCCCTTCATTTATCCACTTAGCTGCACCTGCAGTGTGCAGCTTCCAGCTCCTGATGCTGATGCCAACATCCAACCATCAGCTCCTCCATCATCACCAGCATCGAGATTCCATGCAGAGTCATAATGATGGTGGCCAAGCTAGAGGCGGTAGATTGTTCACCTCTGAGTTCATTGCTATAATCAGGCATTTATCAACAGAAGAATCTACTGATTAAACTGACAATGTGACCAACCTTGGTCGCAGTGTTTGTGAATATAAAGCAGTTTGACTATTGCAACAAAGTTCTTGCACATCATGATGTCTTATTGACAGGCTTGTACGATCAGAAACTTGCATGTACTCATTTAATTAAAGGTATCAGGTGGAGATTTTGACCACTAGTATGGAGCAGTGTATTTATAAATGGCTCGATGTTTTGTTTTGTGCATGTGTGCAGAGAATGAACACAATGTGACACATTCTCAAACCCAGTTTCACTCTATGCCTTCGACTGACAGTTGTTCAAAACAAAAAACACCGGCAACAGCATGACCGCAAGCCAGGGAACATAGACGTAAACCCCGAATATAATGAAATTCCCTCCAGGCACTCCCAAGATATTGTTTTTACAAGAAGGGGATGAACATGTGGTTACAGAGACCTTGGCCTTTGACCCCCAAAATCTAATCATATCATCTTTGAGTTCAAGTGGACATTTGTACCAAATTTGAAGAAATTCCTTTCAGGGAATTCTTGAGCTGTTGTATTCACGAGGATCAGTTGGTAAGACAGATGGCTGGACAACCTGAGACATGTGCCTCTGGCCACAGCTGTCCCCAAAAAAGACTCAGCAAATATTTGAGGAAATACATGTATTCAGTGTTATTTTTAGATATCAGGGATGCTCACAATGTGTTTTGGTGAATAAAGGAATACAGAAAACATACCTTGTTTTGTTGACAAGAAATCTGACGGTGTAGCTTTAACTACAATGATTTTTAGCTAATGACGAGGGGTGTAGGAATATGTCAATATACTTGACGAGTGTAATATTATGTTTTGTAATACTGTATCGAGTCTCAAAAACACTGTCTTGATATTGTGATGCATGTAAATATTTATGACACACACTCTTTACTCAAGCAGAAGCATAAATACCTCTGTAAAAAAATAACTCTGGTAAAAGTAGAAGTACTGAATCAACTTCTTTACTCAAATGAAATTTTTAAAAAGTAGGAGCTCTGAAATGTAATCAAAGTATAAAAGTAAAAAGTAGCCCTCTGAAGGACATTTTTACTGGCTTCTTCTGTATAAATCTAACTGAAACACACATTTTCTCCCTTGTAGAGTCTTCCTGTCTGCCTGTTTCATCTTGTCTTTTTTGCTTTTTAATCTTGTTCCGTTTCATGTCTATTTTGTTTTGTTATGTCTTTTTCATCTTGTTACGTGATTTTCATCTTTTCTTTCTTTTTTCTTTTATTTTCTTTTTTGTTTTTATTTCTTTTTCATCTTATTACGTGTTTATGTCTTTTTCATTTCGCTTTCTTTTTTTATGTCTTTTCCATATTTTGTTATGTCATTTTTTTGTCTTGTTTCATCTGTCATGTATGATATGCACTGACAGATCCAAATAAAATTACAAATAAATAAATAAGGCAAATAAATTGCCTTTTCTATGTTTTGTTGTCCTATCCATTTAGGTCTTAATGTTTGAGCCTGTTCTGAAAATGTATGGAGTAGAAAGTACAGATATCTGTGTTTAATAGTGAAAATAAAAAGTTGCTAGAAAAAAACAAATTCTCAAGTAAAGTACAGATACCTCACAAGTCTACGCCAGTATGGTAACAATGTATTTGTACTTTGTTACTTCCCGCCTCGGCCTCCCTGTATGTGTGAATGAAACAGCACCAGCACCAAAGTCTCCTGCTTAGGTGTAAAATATGTTCTCTGCCAGGTGAATGTAGTAAAACACTCGCATAACAGGTCCTGCCTCCATGTTCTTCATGTTCACAGCAGAATCAGACCTGCTTCTGTGACTTGAAATCTTATTTAGCAACCCTACCTGTGAGCGGTATAGGTGTGATCACTTAGTATTCTCAGGTAGTCGTGTTGAACGGCAACATTTGTCATGTTAACACTTTATTGTTTGAGAGCCTGCGATAAATATAGAGATTGTGTGTTGTTTCCAATTGGAACGTGGCTGGAAACAGCCTCGCAGCAATATTTTCACAGAATGTATCAGGATGTGAAGAAAACTGATGTGTTTTTGGCTATTTAGCAACAAAACAATTAAACTCTACAATGATCATAACAAGGTTAACAAGGATTTAGACATTGTGTGCATATAAGCTGGAGGAATGTGTCAAATCAATGGCGTATGGTCGTCCTCACATCACTGGACAACGTAGGTGTTATTTTGTGTTGACAGCCAACATTATTGCAACTTAATTGTGTAACAGCATTAACTTGACATTCTCTTCTTATGTTTATAGCAGACTGCAATCATCTAGGCTTTTCATTTTCTCTTCCCACATTTCATTAACGCTTCCAGACTGTCTACGGGGGAATGAGCAAAATAAGCAGAAATAAGGAAAGTAAATATTTTAAGATCTGAAGCTACAGTCATTTCTCCATCCAGTCATTACCTAACATTTTGCATTATATATTTAATATGCAAACGAGTCAGTCAGAAAATTACTTTTTTGGGCAAAAAAATAAAATCATCTCTTATCAGGACTTGTTTTAATTTTGTGTTATCAGTCATTGCAGGGGGAGTGTGAGTCACTTTTTTTTTTGAACATCTCGTTTTCAAAACACCTCGTTTTCACTGATGAGGTCTTTGTAACGGCGTTGAGTGCTTTTCCCTGGCATCATTTTCGACCACTCATCCACTTGAGAGCAAGATCGATGCTACACACAACTACGATAATGATTTTCAGTGACGATTTTGAGCCTTGATCTTCATGGTTCTGATAGTAAACACTGTCTCCAAATCGCCTACCAGCTCGATTCCACATTGCATGATGGTTATTCCAAAGGTCTTGGGACATGAGTTATAATTGTTTGATCCAGTGGCTTGGCTGCTGCATATGAGGCTGTCAGGAGAGATCCATGTGCTGAATGTGAATCTTTGGATGTTCTCATCACCTTTAGGCTCAATTAGACTGAGATTCCCAATATACATAGTAAGTAAGTCAGTAATTTTTGACATATAAACCAAAAATCACTGGGTCACAATTGGGTCAGTATAGTAAGAATGCAATAAGGTGTTCACTTTACCCAGTAGTTCTTTGTATTTAACTTATATATCACTATTTGTTAGATGATTATTAGAGCTGAAGTTGATTGAAAGAAAAATGCCATTTTGATAACTGTTGAAATGTTTCATTTTGTTTCATTTTTCAAGCAAAATTGTCGAACGTTTTCTCATAAATTTGAGGCTTTTCTGCTATTCTTTATCATTTATGATTCAGAAGCAATTTGAAGACATCACTTTTTGGAAATTCTGGCGAGCATTTTGCACAGTGTTTTGACATTTTATAAATGATTAATCGAGTCATTGCGAAAATAGCTGTCAGATTGATTGATGATGAAAAAACTGTTAGTTGCAGTCCTACTGATTGTTCGTAATGTGTGTATAAGCAGTTTTTAACATCGTGAACGCTGTTTGGTACAACTTAGATTGTACTTAATTTAAATTAGTGACAGTTTTAAGGTAATACTTGAGCTCATTACATCTAACACGGGATCAGACTGGGGCAGCCTATGTTATTTTATGGAGAGAATAGGAAGAAGTGTTGAGGTGGGGTAAAAAAAATGGTAAATTTCAAAGGATATTCATAGTATTCGATTGCAGACATCTTGATCACAAACCATGTCATTTTAATCAAATAGCAAATGATTGTCATTATATGGAACCGTGGCCAATAAGCTGTGGCATTGTTTCATATCGTGTTGCAAAAAACGAGAATGAGAATATGAGAATGAGAATATTATGAATATACAGTTTGTAATTAACTACCTGGAAAAGTAGTTAACTACTGAAAAGGGTATTGTGACTTAAAAATGTAGTTAAACTACCACCCAACTGCTACAAATTGTAGTTTAAGGTAGAATCAGTACGATTTATCTGAACTGTTCATAAACGTACCAGAAAGATTGCTGAGTCTCATTTTCCGGATTGTCTTTATCTTTTTTTTCTTTTTTTAGGTAAAGTGTCCTGAGCACTGCAAAACAATGACAAAACAACAAAACACAGGCAGAGGTTGGAGTCTCTGCAGATACAGCCACAAACAAAGGCTTCTAGTGGGTCATAAGTGATGTTTGAAGAGGATTATGTTTATATGAGTCAAATGTTTTATTTGGAAAATGTTGCATATCATGCCTATAAACTAGTAATTCAACTACATGTCATTAACTACACCTCAAAAATGCTAATAACAACATTGGCTGCATTACATACCATTAACAAACATACTCATACTTATCATTCTGATGAAAGTCTGTCAAATATAGCCCAAAATATTCAGTTTTAAAGGTAGAATCAGTGGGATTTGTCTGCACTGTTCATAATCACACCAGAAAGTTAGTTTATTGTTGTGTCTCATTCCCAGGATATTAAATACTGATGCTTTGGGTTGGTAAAGTGTCCCGAGCACAGCAAAGTAGTGAGAAATACAGGCAGAGGCCAGGCTCTCTGTAGACACAGCTGCCAAGTGATGATTGAAAGCGGTCATGTTTCTGAGTCTTTACATTGTTTTTTGGAGGATAATGAGGCATAAAATACCTTTAATTTTTGATAACCAAAACTGCCCCACTCCATTCATATACCCTGTCTGAGTCATATTTAATAATACATACCCTGCCTATAATCAGCTATACACACAACCTATAATCAACCATTGCTGTGTATTTACTAGAATTACTTTTTTATTGCAAAGTTCTTTTTGAGAGAAACTAATCAACTAAAGGATGAAACTAACACATCCTGCTGCCTACCATACATGTGCAACATGACTAGATTTACCCTCTTTATCTGCTCAACTTCAGCTTCTGATGGAGGTTTGATTTTAATTCGACGATAGAGGGTGCTAGTAAGCAAGGATAAAGCCACTGCTGGAATTCAGACGGCCGTCTGAGGGAAGATGCAGCTGCTGAGACTGGCTGCCTCTTTTCCTCTCCCCCTCCTCCTCCTCCTCCCTCCCTCCCTCCCTCCCATCCCGCTCTGTCCCTCACTCCTTCACTCACTCATTACACTCACTCACTGTACAATTTCAGACACTGTCCCTATATTAAAAAAGAGAGTAAATTCCAAGTTAGAGGAGGATTATCATCACCCAGAATTTCTTCTTTTTTTGCACTTAACACATCAGTGCGAATGCGCGTACGTGCACTAAAAATGTGCGCATTTACCTACCTTACACAGTGCGCCCTTGGGAGAATTTAAGCATAATTCTGGCCAGAATGACCGCCACCATCACATGAATGTTTGTTCAACACTGTGCCCATCATAAGCGCTTGCATGGCAGCTGTGTCAGGACACGCACTGCGCACAGTAATCTTACACAGGGAGTTGGGTTTGCGCAGTGGCCGAATAAGAAACCCTTGCTCAGATCGTCTGCAGGAGGGATTTTTCTGTCTTTATTCCATTTTACGCAAATGAATTCATCACATCAGTCTCAGATTCCTGGATGCTGAGTGGACTGAACAGGCGAAAAGACACCGAGCCGAGCCCGCTGCGCCGGAAAGCACAGCCACCGGCGACCACACGCATTCATATTAGTAACCACAGGGAAACCACAGCACTGCGCACACTGCCAGGCTTACAGGCAGCGTCTGTCCCGTCTCGCATGTCCTGCAGCAGCGGCTGGACCGAGATGAGGATGAGGAACTGTTCAATGTCAGATTAAAAGCAGATAACTTGTGTCAACCTGAGAGTGCGTAAAAGTTAGGCTTTGGATTTGCGTGGGAATCTTTTCCGGCAAAAATCCCATATAAAATGTAATAACGTTCCAATAAAAGGCATATCATACCCCAAAGACACTTTAAAATATTATTTCTCATCAATATCTCGCCGTACCGATCACATGGACATTAAATGTGAGGCATAACTGTGCTCACAAAGTGCCGAGACACCTCTCGAGAAAAAATAGCGATAAAAACGACATTATTAAGGCATCTCCCTCCTCTGTCCCCCTTTTTCGTCAAATAGTGTCTGCCGGCGTCTGGACGCGGCGATCAAGACCAAGTCCGACCCTATTTACGTGCGCTGCCGCTGCTGCTGGGGGGAGAAGAAACCATAGGGGGGAGGAGAGAGAGAAAAGGAGGAGAGAGGGAGAGAGAGACTGCAATATCATTTGTGAATCCCTCTCACAGTGCTGCAGATAGGGGCTGCCAACACATGCGGCGCGTCTGCAGGTGAGGGAAGAAAGCTGAATGTGCTGGACACACTGAGGAATTCAACCAACGTTTCCTAAAAACTGCGTCGGATTTACATTTTTTTATTTTTCGGTTTGAATTTTCTTTTTTTTAAGAGCCTACAACCTTGAATTTTTCAGTTGTGGAGTAGGCAAAGAGGAGAGACAACTATACAGTCTGCTGGCTGCAAGTGACTTGGAGGAAGAGAGCAGCAGTAGAGTAGGCAGCCGGACAGGTAATTTGCTTCATATTCACATCCTCCAGATCGGGAGAGTTGACAGGCTCCGCGCAGTCGATGAGTTTGGGAAACTGCGCGGACATTTAAATGATCCTCTAACATATGTGGACATATCACCGGACAGAGGAATATCGCAGCCTCACCCAGAGAGGAGATTCTAACCACAAACTGTGAGTAAAAACAGCGGGATGTGGACTGAATTCACTTTATGGTGATTTGATTCTCGGACAATGAGATTTTGGCTTTTACGCGCATGAAATTCAAATATTTGTGGCACCGCCCGGAGCGCACGGAGCCTCTCTGGTGTCTTTTTTGATATCTTTTTTGTAATAAAACAAGGAAAGAGCAACTAACACCCAGTACCAGAGGAAGGAAAAGCAGAGAAGCGGAGAAATCCCGTGCACTTGCTGCTTTTCACTGCAGCAGGAGCGATGTAGGAAGTCGTCCGGAGGATGAAGTCTCACGCATCCCGCAACAGAGGCTCTTGATGATATTTCTTCTCCATATTCGGACTCTCCTGCAGTGATTAAATTCTTTTTTTTTTTCTTTTTGGACATTTTCAAGTCACAGTGGACATTTTTTTCCAGGAGGGAACAATGAGGACTACTGGTGCAGTGGACTATTTGTACTATTGCATGCTCATCCTGCAGCTTGTGCATCAGCCCGCTGCCAAGCAAGTGCTCCGGTATCGTTTGGCTGAGGAGGGACCCGCCGATGTGAGAGTAGGGAACGTGGCCGCCGACCTGGGCATCGTCGCCGGGTCTGGCGAGGTGACATTCACGCTAGAATCAGGCTCAGATTTTTTCAAAATAGACAACATAACAGGTGAGCTTACAACCAACGAGAGGCGCATAGACCGTGAAAAATTACAGCAGTGCCAAATGATATTTGATGAAAATGAGTGTTTTATAGATTTTGAAGTGTCAGTGATCGGACCAGCCCAGAGCTGGGTCGACCTCTTTGAGGGGAAAGTCATCATATTAGATATAAATGATAACACCCCGTCTTTCCCTTCCCCTGTCCTGACACTGTCTGTGGAGGAAAACAGACCCATTGGAACCCTTTATCTGCTGCCCACAGCCACAGACAGAGATTTTGGCAGAAATGGAATAGAGCGATATGAGCTTATCCAGGACAATGGGGAGAACTCAAGGCGCTTGGGCTCTTCTGGGGATTCATACTCGGGGAAGAGGAGATTTGAGGAAGGCGCGAGTAGGAGCAGCGTCTTTGAACTGCAAGTTGCTGACACTACTGATGGAGAGAAGCAGCCTCAACTCATTATTAAGGGGGCCCTTGATAGGGAGCAGAGAGACTCCTATGAGCTCACACTGCGTGTTAGGGATGGAGGAGATCCCCCTCGCTCCTCCCAGGCCATTCTTAGGGTGATGATCACCGATGTTAATGACAACAGCCCCCGCTTTGAGAAGAGTGTGTATGAAGCTGACTTGCCAGAAAACAGCTCTCCTGGTGCCCCCATACTGCAGCTCAAGGCGACCGATGCAGACGTGGGGGTTAACGGTCAAATTGAGTATGTGTTTGGGGCAGCCACAGAATCAGTAAGGAGGCTGCTGAGGTTGGATGAAAGCACAGGGTGGCTGAGTGTGTTGCACCGCATTGACCGTGAAGAAGTGAGCCAACTGAGATTCACAGTAATGGCCCGTGACCGGGGCCAGCCACCGAAAATGGACAAGGCCACTGTGGTGTTGAACATCAAGGATGAGAATGACAACGTCCCAGCTATTGAAATACGGAAAATTGGGCGCATTTTCTTAAAAGATGGGATAGCAAATGTGGCTGAGGATGTAGTGGTGGACACACCCATCGCCTTAGTTCAGGTGTCAGACCGCGACCAAGGGGAAAATGGCATTGTGACCTGCACGGTGGTCGGGGATGTGCCCTTTCAGCTCAAACCAGCCAGTGAGATGGAGGGTGAACAGAATAAAAAGAAATATTTCCTCCACACGTCTGCACCGCTGGACTATGAGGCCACACAGGAATACAATGTGGTCATAGTAGCTGTGGACTCTGGAAGCCCCAGTCTAGCAAGTAATAACTCTCTTATCGTCAAAGTGGGCGACACTAACGACAACCCTCCTGTCTTCAGCCAGAATGTGGTAGAGGTGTCGTTTCCAGAGAACAATGCCCCTGGCGAGAGGGTGACAACAGTGGCAGCCATTGACGCAGATAGTGGGAAGAATGCTGAAATAGCCTATTCCCTAGACTCATCAGTAAATGGGATTTTCTCTATCGATGCAGACAGTGGAGACATCAGAGTAAACACCATTCTGGATAGAGAGCAAACGGAGCGCTACGAATTCAAAGTGATAGCCAAAGATAAGGGCATAAACACCCTTCAGGGCTCTGCAACAGTGGTCGTCCTTGTGGCCGATAAGAATGACAACGAACCAAAGTTCATGCAGGATGTGTTCACCTTCTATGTCAAAGAGAACCTTGAGCCAAACAGCCCGGTTGGCATGGTTACAGTCATTGATGCTGATAAAGGCCAAAACGCAGAGATGAGTCTTTTCATTGAGGAAGAGGAGGACATATTTTCAATCGAGAATGACACTGGGACTATTTTCTCCACCCTGTCCTTTGACCGGGAGCAGAAAACCACATACACATTCCGTGTCAAAGCTGTGGATGGCGGTGACCCTCCCAGATCCGCCACTGCCACAGTTTCCCTCTTCGTCATGGATGAAAATGACAACGCCCCAACGGTCACTTTCCCAATAAACAGCTCCTACACCCTTCTTCCTCCCTCCAGTAACATTAGAACAGTCGTCAGAACCGTCATAGCCACTGACACCGACACTGGAATCAACGCAGACCTCAACTACAGCATCATTGGGGGAAACCCCTTCAAGTTGTTTGAGATTGATGGGGGCACTGGGGTCATTTCGCTGGTGGGGAAGCTGGAGCAGAAGCACTATGGCCTCCACAGACTAGTGGTCCAGGTGAACGACAGTGGGCAGCCTTCACAGAGCACCACCACACTAGTTCATGTGTATGTTAATGAGACTCTTTCCAACTCCACAGTTGTGGAGGCCCAGGTGGCTAGAAGCCTGAGCACGTCTCTCAACACCAACATTGCTGGTGACCCCAACTACGATTTAAGCAAACAGCGCTTAAGCATCGTAATTGGGGTAGTTTCAGGCATCATGACAGTCATACTCATTATTCTAGTTGTTGTCATGGCCCGTTACTGCCGCCCCAAGAATAAGAATGGCTATGAGGCTGGCAAGAAGGATCATGAAGACTTCTTCACACCACAGCAGCATGATAAGTCCAAGAAGCCCAAGAAGGATAAGAAGAAACAGAAGTCCAAACAGCCACTCTATAGCAGTATCGTCACCGTAGAGGCCTCCAAACCCAACGGGCAGCGCTATGATGGCGTCAACGAGAAGCTGTCGGACAGTCCTGGCATGGGCCGCTACCGTTCAGTCAACGGAGGGCCGGGGAGCCCAGATCTGGCCCGGCACTACAAGTCCAGTTCGCCACTCCCTACTGTCCAGCTTCACCCGCAGTCACCAACAGCTGGTAAAAAGCACCAGGCAGTTCAGGACCTGCCCCCTGCCAACACCTTTGTTGGCACCGGAGATAACATTTCCCTTGGATCTGACCACTGCTCTGAATACAGCAGTCAAACTATCAACAAGTACAACAAACAGGTAAGAAGACACATCTCCATGTTCTTTTTTTTCCCTCCACCACTCTTAAATGTCCTCTGTTTCTTCCTCTTAGTGTTCTCTCTACCATAATGCTTTCTGACAGGGCTAGTCTCAGTAGTCTTGTTGCCTTTATGGTGCTAATGTGTGTCAAGTTAGCGGTATTGATCTGTTTTGGTTTGGAGTGCCATTCACATGTAATATTGAAAGGGAAGAGAAAGGTTTAGATTAGTCTACGAAGGGGTATTGTTACCACTCAACCAAACGTGGCCAACTTTTTCCACTTTCATCACGGCTGCTTTTTCAGTCAGGGGTGTCATAACTACTAACCTTGGCGAATATGTGTCAGAGCGTTGTAGACAGCTCACATAAGGGTTTGGTTTGCAGTTATTTTATCCCAGAGGGGGAGCGCGGGGCAGGGGCCGGCTACATTCCCCCTTAGCCATGTCAAGCCCTGCCCTGCCCTCTGTCTGTGACAAGGCCGCCTTGTCTTCTTGTGAAAGGGAAGAAAAAAACAAAAGAGGATAAGAGAGAAAGGTAGATGTAGGGTGAATTCAGCACAAACATGTCTTTGTTACATTTGTGAGACAGTTTTACAGTCTGGGATAAAGTAGGAACATCTGGCCAGGAGGTCATATTAACATTCTTGTGCACTTCGGCGTCTGCATCAATTCGTTGAACTGGCAGTGAAATTGGACATTTTTATATCACCTCCCATATTATGCCTCAGTTTCTTTTCCTCATATATAAATGTCTGCCATTTTCTACTTGCTTTACACCCTCCAACTAGTCTCACCTTCCTTCTGTTTCTGCTTTTCTTTCTTTTTTCCTCCTTTTTCTTCCATCTCCAGTGCTGGAAAATGATGTAGGTGGCATGATGTGATATTCAAATTTCAGGAAATGTGTGCTTTTTATCAGCTCAGTCTTTATACCTTTTGGCTGTTTTTTTGCACTGTTATGTGCAACAATGGCAAGAAACAAAGTTAATAGATAATGAAGTCGGCTGATTTGCGTTTTCAGGAAAAAGAACAGTACCTTTTTATGTGTTTTCTATGGCAGTCTAATGAATTATTGATCTTTCTTTTACTTGGTGTCAGCGTTACTGCTTTAGTATTCTGGAGTTCTCTCTCTGCTGGATTGTTTCCTTTTTTTCCATTTTCTGATTTTGTTTTCCTCTTTGTTCATGTTTTTAAATTCCCATCCATGCCCAGTGTCACCTGCCCTCCCTCAAACTCTCCTTTAGCCCTCTGCGGTATATCCTTGCATGCCTTGCACCCACCCGTGCCGCCTGTTTCCATGTCTGTATCTCAGTTTTTACACCCTCCGCCACATCATACCCCTTACAATGCTGCTTTCTGCCTTCTTTTCTTGCAGTGGGTTCTTTTTAAATCTCCACTCTCATCTCTCTATATCCCTCTCCCCTCCCCTCTTGGCTTCTTCTCCTCTCAAATCATTTCACTCCCCCTCTTTTACTTCTATCCCTTCTCTTCCCCTACTCTGTCTCTAACAGCTTCTAATATGGTGTATTCACTGAGCTGCTTCCCAGAGTGTGAGGAGTGCTGTTGCTTTCGGATGTCTCCTGCATAATTAAAAGGGCACTCTATTTGCTGCTGCGGCAGCAGCATGTATTGTGTGTCACTATGCTCCACTTATATAATTATTTATTTACTCTCTACATTAATGCTGCGGTAACTTTTATGAACTGTGCCTTTGTTGGAACACAGTGTCATGGACAAAACCATAATGCACAAAGAGTATTTTCTTGTGATGCTTAAATTGTAATAGAATAGTAAAGAAAGTGTTCAGTGGCCTACTGGGCAATATCATCGGTGTTTATTGTGTGGCGCCGCCTGTTAGGTGTTTAATATACAATAGCTAGCAGGTATTCAGATTGCCTTTTATATCCCATGGGCTCAGTAAATACTCACTGTTGATAAATTCTGTTGGGGTGAATGGGGTGTAATTTAATGGCTGCACAAGAGAGCTAATTGAAGAGAAGGTGTGTGTTCATGTGCTCCAATTATGGCGTTAAACAGCCACTTCTATATTAGATTAAGTAGTGAAGCGGTCATGCTCTTGATTTTAGGGACGGTGCATCTAAAAATATTCTGTTTTTCACATAAGTGCCACTACAGATAAAGACATAATAAAGCACTCAAGAACACTTAGTGTGCATCAGTTAAGGGAACAATTTGCGCAAGATCTGGATCAGTGGTAGAAAATGATTACGTCAATGAATACCAATCATGTCAGGTTTTTAGTAGGACTTATATTTTACTTATAAAATATTATTATTTGAATTATTTATTTAATATTACAGATTTTATATTTAAATTTTGGGGTTTTTTGGCCACAAACGAGGTTGAACTTGTTTAGCCTGTGGTGGGATGCACAAAAAATATTACGGCCAATTATCATCACATCTGTATCGGTCTATACAGGTATCAGCGTATCTTAGCTGATAATTATCGTCTGTAATAATATCTTACATGACAGATTATGTCAAAGAATTTTGTCTGAATTCTCAGGCAAAATGTTCTATAAAAGCCAAAGTATGTTTGTGAAGTTGATGTATTTTATTAGAAAAACTAAATGAACATTTGAAGAATCAGAACTGGTTTTTGTTTTTGTTGTCATAGTGATTTTGCTATATTTGATAGATTACAGTTAGATTTGAAGTAATGAATCGTCCATCTTTGCTCAATACATATCATCCTTTCTTACCCTTAGGTGTACATAAACTAAAGCTTATATGAAACCTTTTTTTTTTAAACACAAAAATGTGAAATCCTATGGGAAGCAGGCAATTATCTGTTATTGGTAATGGCTGAAAAAAATCCATATTGTGGGTTTACAAGAGAATTTGACCTTTTTGGAGATATATGAGGTTGAACCTGTTTAACCTATGTCGAGATGCAATGATTAATAGATTATTAATCATCCATTAAATTAATTGCCAGCAATTTTGATAATCAATTAATTGTTTTGAGTCATTTTTTCCATAAAAATGCCCAAATTCTGGTTTTAGCTTCTCAAGTATGAATGTTTTCTGGTTTTTTTAGTTTTCTCAGGCAGTAAAATGAATATCTTTGGATTATGGACAAAACAAGACATTTGAAGATGCCATTTTTGGGCTTTGGAACGTAGTGATTAACAATTTTCACCATTTTCTGGCATTTTATGGACCAAACAACAAGCAGTTAGTTGAGAAAATAATTGACAGATTAATTGCTAATGAAAGTAATGATAGTAAGTAATGATGGGATGTTTTTTTGCATTTTACATGTCCTCACCCACAAACCCATCTCTTATACCACTCCCTCCTTTTTTGTCCGTCTGTGGGAAGAGATAGAGACAGGCACAAGAAAGACGGCCCTGTTAGCGGTGTAGAGAATGGCCCCTACTGTTTCACAAGGGACTTGGGGTCGGGTGGAAAAGATAGAAGAGAGAAAGACGGGGAGGGAGGGAGGTAGGGAGGAGAATAGTGCTGACCATTGACTGTAATCTCTGAGGTATCGGGTTCCGTCTTTCTCTCTCCTCGCCTTCCTAATCTTACAATATCTGCGCAGGCAACCTGCGCGGTCAGGTAACCAGGCAACGGAGGGAGTTTATCGGTGAGGCGAGCCTTTCTTTTTAGCCCATCAGACATTTAAACAGTCATTAAGCTGAGCTAACCGTGAGGGAGAAGCCAGCGTGTCACCCGGCAGCTGTTGAGGGCTTGAACAGGAGGGGCAACAGACCTGACATTTCATCTCTTCCTGTAACTCCTTTGATTGCAGTTCATATTTTTTTCAACTTCTTGCATACCTGCGTCCGATCCTTACATCTGAAGGCTGATGAGTGGTGCATGCACTTAACAAAACACTTAACTTTATTACTTTTGGCAGTAGCTTCTGTTCCATCCAGTGCCAGAAAATAATGCTGTCCAACCGTAATGTAGTGAGGAATGAAATCACTTAGCCATCGAATTAGCACAAGCCATCAGCTTTTGTTTTATCATTGCACTTCAAAGCGCCACTCGTGCCCAGGTGGATCACTTTTAATCAGCGGTGAGCCACAGCAGCTTGTATTCTATGCTCTCGCAGCGTAGCCCCTCAGGGCAAGCAGAGCTTCGGTCCGCACACTTATACCAGGTTATCCTGCCTCAGGGCTGATGCAGCAAGCATAACTGGACGTTGCCCTTAACCCAGGCCTCCTGCGCTCCGGCCAGCTGTTCCTCCTGTGCCTCCTCGTAGCTGCAACCTCTCAATACAGCAGCCGTGGAGCATCTGATTTGCATAGGGCAAATCCTCGCCCTGCCGCCGCACTCGCACGGGACAAACAATATCACCATGCAAATGGAGGTCACCTGGATGGTGTTTGTAGCCAAAACATAGGATGTGATTGCCCTTGAGCCTCCAGGCAGATCAGGAAACCAATATGGAAATGCGGTACTTTGCCTCTCTTCTAATTTGTTTTAACCTACAAAATGTAGCTGAGTAAACACCTACGAAAAGCCACAAGTGACCTAATTGAAACTTACAAACCCCAGCAATTGATGGTATTGAAAGGACCAAACCTTTATAAAAGAAATGATCTCAGTGCTCATTCAAGAAGTTCAGTTTGGTCTTTATTGTCCCTCCTGAAATCTGGCTTGTAGCAAAAACCAGACAGAGTTCAGTGATTATTTTCTGTACCAGCACTGTGGGCAGGTTGGTCATTTAAAAAAAGAAAAAAAAAGAAAAGAAAAGAGGAGTTAAAAGTCTTTTTTGTGTGCTTATGACTTTTTTTTCTCTTTTTGCTGCAGTATCGAAAGAGATATCAATTTTTTATACTAGTGTTGTATCAAAGTTTAAAATTCTAGTATTGTGACCAGGGCCGTAGCCAGAATCCTGAGCCCCTTCGTGAGCCCCTTCGTAATTAAATAATCGGTGATATGCCCTTTAAAATAAGAAATAAATTACTGTAAATGTAATTTTTCCTTGCATTAAAATAAACAGAAGAGGTATTTCTCAAACATTTTAAAAGACCCAGAAGTAATACTGTGGACATGACTTTAATGGTAGCTTCAGTTCTATATGGACACTCGAACACTGGATTAAGCCATCACGCCGCCATTGTTCAAAGCTTTGTGTGTTTTCTTTTGGCAGTCATCACCACTTGCAGGTACCAAACTCCCCCGATGGCTCTCGCGTGATTTTATCTTGTTGTGGCAGTCGGTCTCCTCATTGAGCTCAATAAGGTAATTACTTGATAAGAGGTTCCTCAGGAGCTTGAGCATGTTTGGTCATCCCCCACCCTCCCTGATCGCTGATACAGGTCAGTTTACTTTTGTAGAGAGTAGAGAAAGCAGCTGTTTCTTCACTACAATTTGTGCCACAATGAAAACTGTCAAAATTTCCTGCATTATTATTAAATCTGAATACGCTGGAGAGCTTTCTGGCACAGTCATGTGAGCAGTCACCTGATTGTCACATTAGAGCAGTGGTTATCAGCTGTTTCAAGTCGCAGCCCCCTGTGTTACAAAAAATGTTTGTTTATGAATATATCCTTGCTTCTGTATATTATATTCTGCATAAGAATATATATTATTTCATCGGTATCTGCTGGGCCCTGTTTTTAACCATTAGTGAGGAGGCTGTTAAATTTCATCAGGCCAGCTGTATTTTAAATAATTTTAAGTGCTTACCCCATATATTGAATGTCTTTAAGAGGCTGATTATGCTGAAAGCTGCTTTTTGGCTGTCATTCCATGCTGCTTGCCCAAATATAATATTTTATTTTATTCTCTACAAACATCTGGCGACCCCTGAAAATTCTCCTGTGACTCCATTTGGGGCCCCGACCCCCAGGTTGACAATCACTGCATTAAAAGAACAAAATATGAAAACAGTTTTGATAGCAACTTCCTTTAAATCCAGTATGGGGTGTTAGAGGTGAGGGAAAGGGTGTAGAAAAAAATCTGGAAATCTTGTATTTAGTAAGAAATGAGATTATGTGCAATGAGCTGGTTTGTTTATTGCCACATTATTATTAGCGCTTGTCCTTTGTGTGGTGCTGCGTACCGCCGACTGTGGCTAATTTTATCACAATTGTTTTGGATCTATTACGGCTTAATTCAATCTATGGCTGCTCAGGCTTTTGTTGTTTATGTTCCGAAAGGAAAATGGAAGGAGTAAGAGTGCACAGTAATACTCATGAAATTGCAGCGGGCAGCATTTTCTGCTATAATTTGGTTTGGTGATTTGAATGCATTCGCTCTAAGGCAATTACTAATCTAAGGATTAGACGTACCTGATACGCCGGCAGAAATGGTGGGGACTGAGGGAGAAAGTCAGGGGGAGATTGGTTGCTACGGTTTCTGCTATATTACTCTGCATAATATGTTAATACTGAGGCTTTTTTTTTCACTTTCTTTACCTATAGGGGAAAGCGTGAAAAGTATTGCTTCATTTCTCTTTCTTTGTCTTCTTTCTATCTCTTCTCTATATACAATAAATGTGCCAGTGAGCTCATCTGTCGTCACATGAATATAAATACTCATGATTGAAGAAGCTGAAGAAGGCCCACCTCATCCACATTTGTCACGATAAAATGCCAAAATATAGAAAAAGAGGGGGGAGTGAAGGACAAAACAGACAAGAAATTTAAGCCGCATGCCACCTTGATTGCTCTCCACGCTGTTGATTGTAAGTGGCAGTGTCGGAGATGCCACCTTCTTCTCGCCGCTTCTTTCAATTTGATGTCATCGAAAATGGAATTTCATTTCATACTCGGCAGCGATCGCATTAGATAGGGCTCACCAGGATAAAGCCGATTCATTTCTGCAGATTTGCCTTTCCTGTGGCACTATCAATCATTGCATACTCACCATATTGCAGACTTGTTTTTCACGGCAATTGTTAGGAGGAGTTTGTACAGTAAATTGACTTTTACAAGCCTCCCAAGGTCTATGATATGCTATGCTAGCCTTGTTGTTTTTCTCTATAGCTGTCCTCTTGTATCGACTGTAAGAGCTAGACCCAACTAAATGAGAACATCACTTAGCTCTGCTGGTGTACAACCCTGGGGAATAGTTCTCTGTCGACGGGCTGGATCACAACACGGATCAGACGTGAAGCTTGTTGTTTGTGAGACTAATAGGCAAAACAATGGTGTTTTGTTTACCCTGACACTGTGCCTCATCAAAATTGCAAAAATGTCTGGCACAGTCAGTCCCATAATAACGTGATTTTTTTGTTGTTGTTTTGCAGGAAAGGTCACAGGCCGTTTGTTCTCTTGCTGCTCATTCAAACAGGTGGCAGAGGGGTCTTTTTTTTTGCCAGATTCTCTTTTGAGTAAAGTTTTTTCTCTTTAGTGTATGTGTGCCTCTCTCTCTCTCTCT
>JAJHUR010108814.1:0-14407 GCA_027495735.1 Lutjanus campechanus | reverse complement strand
TTTATACCATTTTCCTCTTGTTACGTTGTTTTAGACTTGTTATTACTTTTATGTTATTTTCATCTTGCATCAAAACTAAAGTAGTGCGCCTGTTTTGAAAATTTAAGGAGTAGAAAGTACAGATATTTGTGTTAAAATGTAGGGAGTAAAAGTAAAAAGTTGTCAGAAAAATAAAGATTAAAAAATCTACTTAATTACAGTTACAAAATGTTTGTACTTAGTTACTTGCCATCTCTACAAATAATGGTGTCTTGTAAGCCTGTTTGGGCTGAGCATATTACTTGCACCTGACTCAATGAAATCAATCAATGTAGTCCATTATCACAAATCACAATTTGCCATGAGGGGCTTTACAATCAGTACGACACCCTCTGTCCTGAGACCCTCACTTTTTACAGAAAAATACATAATGTAGTTGTGAGTAGATACTTAAGATACCTGGCAACTGGGTGGGTTTGTTGTCTCAAAACTCAACATCATTAAAAGCAGCGGTGGAAGAATCATTCAGATCCGTTACTTAAAGCTATAACATTTAATACTTCTGCATTCAAATGTCTAAAAGTCTTAGACATGTTATATATTTTGTTGAGTTGTGTACATAGCCTGAGTGATGACAGATTTCCATCAGCTATGGTGGGTGTTTAAAAGTCAAAATAACAACTCCCATGATCCCACGCTGCTTCACAACATCATTGCACATCGAAAGTCCTGCTTTCAAAAAAAATGTATAGTAAAAGTACTTAGTGTGTTGAGTATGTTAAAAGTACCATTGCATTGATTTTTAAAGGAAGAGTTGGACATCTGGGGAAATACAATCATTAGATGAACTTTATTGGAGTTAGACAAGAAGAATGATGCAACTGGACAAAAGACGTTTAATGTTAATGTTCAGTGTAGCTTAGACTGGAAACAGGAGGCAGCAACTTTCATGACTCTGTCTGAACTGAAGGTAAAACAAATCCAGTAACCTGCCTGCATCACTAAAATTCAGTAATTAGCAGGTTATATTTTGTTTGTTTAATCTGTGAACAAACTGAAGTGTAAAAACAACAGGTTGCAGTTTTACAGGGGGTTATGTGCAGGACCATTTAGTACAAACTGACCCTTAACAGAGCCAAGCTAGCTGTCTCCTGTCTTTACACTAATGTGTGCTAACGGTAAAAGCTCCTGGAGGTTAACATTAGCTTCTTTCAATGTACTGACATGAAAGTGGCATCAGTCTTCTCATCTAAGTCTCAGTAAGAAGGCAATAAGTTTATTTCCCTATATGTTGAACTACTCTTTAAATGTTGTCTAAGATGCAACATATTAGCACTAACTTTTGTTAAATTAATGTAGTGGATTAGTACAATATTTCCCTCTGGACCCTATTTTCTTGTGTTTTTGTGTCTTAAGTGACAAATGGGGACGACATTTTTTGAAATTGGTCCTCGCCTTGTCAAAATATGTCCACTAAAAGTGCTTGTTTTTCCACTGACAGGCTCAGATTGTTATCATAAGCGTCTGACAACATTATGGAAAAGATCGCTGCAGAGATAGACCTTTTTGTTAAAGATAATATCCTTTTTTGTTTAACCAGAAAACTGCCAATTTTTTCGCTCTTGGCAAAGCCACCACACTCCATTTAAAGGGCACTAATTTTATCATTGTAAAACACACTTCATTAAAACTTGACAGAAACAAAATAAAACCCACCACAACCGTCTTGGTTCATATTTTTACTGCTCCAACAGACACCAGAATAAACCCTTAATTTTCCAAGTCTGATGTGAAAATATCAGGAGAGGAATGAGAGAGAAGAATCAGAGAAGCACCAGGGAGTGCACGACGGGAATATTTTCACATCTAACCCAGTGAATAAAGGGTTTATTTCATCCAAACCAGAGTTGGTGATTGATAGAACAGGGTAAAGATGATCCAAGATGGTTTTGGTGAATTTGATTTTATTTTGGTTTTTGAGTGAGTTTCAAAAAATTGTTTTATGATGATAAAATTACTGTCTGGTGGGTTTGGTGAGAGTGATAAATTGCCTGCTTCTGGTTAAACAGAAAGGATCCTACTCTTTAACAAAAAGGATCCTTTCCATAATGTTGTCAGGCAACAATCTGAGCCCATCAGTGGCAAAACAAGCACTTTTAATAGACGTACTTTGACGGTTTGCAATTGTCCGTGAGGATTACGTTGCAGCCCATTTGGTCGCTGACGGCTGCAGCGGTCTCGCACAATACTGGACCAGTTTCAAATATTGTTGTTCCCATTAGTCACTTAGACACAAAAACATGGGAAAATAGCAAAGTAAGTACAAATACTTCAAAACTGTACTTAAGAATGTGTATTTATACTTTCCAGCTCTGGGTTGAAGGCGAAGTAGACTAAGAATCAAAAGCATTCGGTCTCCAGTAGAGCCGGAGCAGGAGGGAGTGAGGAAAGAGAAGGAGAGATGACCCAGTTCTGTTTCACACAGCGCTGGTGCCAGAGGCAGAGAGACCGTGGAGGCTGTGGTGCACGTGACGGGTCTGGGCTGGGCCCCGGTCCACACGGGAAACGCACAATGTCTCGTTTGTTTTAAACGACTGCGCTGTTGGAACTGCTCTCCCTCTTTCCTCTCGCTGTCTGTTGTCTGCCGTGAAATGTGGAAATGATTTTTGCCGTTGGACCTCGGCCAGATTCTTTTGGGAGGGATGAGTTTTCCCCTCTTCTCTTTCTCTCTGTCCCTATCTCTGTTTCACCATCTTCCAATCCTTCACCTGATAAGATTCAGTGATTTTATTAAATCTGGGGGGAGTTTGCAACTAAGGAGTGGTGTTTGGAGAGGGGATGAAGCGAGGGGATAGATGCATGCAAGCAATGGGATCTAGGGAATTAGGTTTAAACCAGTTTGTAGGGGAGGAGAGCTGAAGAATCTCGATGGAGGGACTTTCTTCACACTCTTGAGCTCATATTTATCACAAGCTATTTAGTTTTAATGCTAGGCTGCTGTAGCGAGTGTGGAAATCACCTACTGTGTTCCATAGACACGCCCTGTCAGTCAGCCCCTGCTGGCCCTTGGGATGATGACCTATTCCCTAGATTATGTATTACTAGAAAAATAATGAAAAAGCAGCACACGACATGGCAAATGTGCCATTTTGCCTTAAAAACGCGCTACAGGTAACTAAAGAACTGATGATCGTATAATAGAAGCACCAGATTGACTTTTCATTGTCTGGGTGTCCTCGCTTATTCTAGCTTGTGCTTATTACTCTGCACAGCCGCCCACATGATTTTAAAAGGTTTTCCAGACCCTTTCCCTATCTCTAACACACACACACACACACACACACACACACATGCACATTCAATGCACCTGAGAGCCAGGCCGATTAAAATGCCAGGAACAGACAATGCATTCTTTATGGAGTGTGTTACTGTCCGCTCTGTAGCACTTTCATCACATATAATGTGGGTAAGTTGTAGATGTCATGCAACATTACATTCAGTTTGAGCGCTTCTGTTTGCGTGTGCCAGACAGTTATTCACTCGCAGAATGAAGTTCAGGTTCTAGGTTTTTTCGGCGTTGGCTTTAGCTTTCCTTATCACAGTTTTTGTTGAAATGTTTCACAAATTAAAGCTGGCTTTACACCGTGAAACTTTCATGTAACTTCAGTTGGTTGAAATTAAGCTGAAACTAAGTAGCAGCTGAGTTGCAGGGCGTAAAAGCCCTCTGCAAGACCCTCGAAGCTTGTCTGAAACTCGGCTGCAACAGTTGCAAAACTCTCAACTTTGTGAAACTGTAGTTTCACACCACAGCCAAACGAAATGCTGGTAACATGTAACTGACGACAGCTTATCGCCAAAATGAACAAAATAACAAAACAGAGGATTGTCTATTGGATGCTTCAGAAGGAAATTATCCTCATAGGCTTCATGGTAGGTTGGTAACGCTGTCAACAAACAAACATGGCCACAGTTTGTTCACATTGCAGATAGCAGGTGATTAACATTAATGTTTAGTTATTCTATTCTTTAATATGCAGTTTTGAGGAAATACAGTCATATATGATGCAACAAAGGTGGCAACAAAGAACTTTTTATTTAATATTTTCCTTGAAAGGGCAAATGCACTGCAATGATTCATTGGTCTCTCTTTTTTCCTTTTCTTCAGCATATCAATAAACATTAATGCACCGATAATTCTCCTCCTATTTACCAGTAAAGCCATTATGAAACAAAGTAACCAGCCAGTGCCAGAAGAAAAACTCAGCTCATCCAAACTGATATTATCCAGCGAGAAAGAGATTTGAAAAAAAAAAGTACAAAGATGCAAGTGTAGTCACAATGACCCCTCCACTTGATATAATCTAACAAGAAAACAATAAAACAGATGAAAAATTACCACCCCAGCCAGCTAATTTTACTGAAATTAACTTTTAAATCGTGTTGCATGAGACTTTGATTATTTTTTAAATTGTTTTGTGTAACTATCAAGTGGCATGGAAATTATGTTTCATGCAATTTCCAACCTGCAGCTAGTTATGTGAAAGTTTCACCGTGTAAAACCAGCGTGACTGTTTAGCATTTTTAAAATCTAACATGCGTCAACCATTAGAGTTTTTTGTTTGTTGGTTTATTTAGACATGTTGAGAATTTCAAAAAAGATACAGCATATAATAATTAGAAGTGAAGGAGAGGAGAAGGCCTAAAAACCCAATCTGGGCTTGCAAAGTGGCATTCTCAAGTAATGTAGTACACACAGTTTATTTCACTCAGTAAAGTTTAGTGATTCAGTCATAGTCATAAGACACACACGCCACATAAAGAACACTTATAGAGAATACATGCCAGTATACACTAACACTTTCATTAACAGATGAAGAGCATACACTCATGTGATATGGCCTAGAGGACACCACAAATAAGATAAAGAGGAGAATAAACTGAGGAATGTCAAAAAAGAAAAACAAATTATATCCATCGGAGGCCTTTATTGTATGACAAAGGAAAATATCTGTTGTTCCCTGCTTACATTGGCAGACCATATGGAAAGTATTTGTTGGTTAGAACAGTGGTTTTCAAACTGGGGTCTGGGGACCAACAAGGGTCCTTGAGTGAGTTGTTGGGGGGTCTCGGTCAAAAAGAGGATTCAAATATTTTAACTTTTATCACATTTTTTGGAAGTTGGAACAACAAGGGAAGACCTAGGGTTGGCTAGTTTTTATTAATGATCCTAGTTTGATCATTGATTGACCAAGAAGAAGAAGAATTGGGAATCAGACTGGGTTCCCGTGGTTACTGTGCATCTATTGTGAGGGTCTTTGACATGAAAACATCTCTGGGTTAAAGGAAATGGTTTCGGGGTTCTTTTAAACTGCTGTGAAGACAAACACACAACCTGTGGAGGCAGATAATTACATGTTTTGGACCCTCAGGACAATATACAAGTGTTTTCAAATTTCCCTTTCTGTTTGCACGTTCAACTGGATATTAAACTTTGCTGTTTTGCGTCGTGTTTGTACCGAAATTACAGAGAAAAGTAAAGTTTCTACAAAACCGAACTCTTGCTTTGTTTTTGCAGACTACCGCACTGGGCCGTGCTTCGCCTCTGTGAATAACCAGATGTGTCAAGGCCAGCTCACAGGCATTGTGTGCACAAAGACTTTGTGCTGCGCCACAGTGGGACGGGCGTGGGGTCACCCCTGCGAGATGTGCCCAGCCCAGCCTCACCCCTGCCGAAGAGGGTTCATACCAAACCACCGCACCGGGGCGTGCCAAGGTAAAGTCTGTCTCTCAGCGTCTCTGTCTCTTTTTCTGTTTTTGTCTCCATTTTTTTTTATGTCTGTCACTTTCCCTCCCCTTCCCTTCTTAAAGTAAAGTGCTGCTTCTGCCTCTCTGCCCGTTTTAACTCCTTCTCCACGTCTGCCTTCACCCCTCTCCCTCTGTCATCCCCTCATCTCTACCCATCATCCCCCTCTCCAGGGGATTAGTTCTAATTGGGTTAAATTGGGGTGGGTGGCAGTGCCTCCCACATGTGTATGGAATGCCCGCAGACACCCGCTGCGGCGCGACTGTCAGAGTCAGTAACACGGGTCAGTGGCGGTGCCACGTGGGAGAGCTCATTTCTGGTAAGACGGCCCTGTGCCTGCCTGCTCCAGACCCAACAACATCAGAACCTCTGCAGGGGAGGCGGACCTGAGCCAGGACCCAGAGGAACATGGAGTACTCTGAGACTGCATCAGGTCACAGCCTCCTGGAGGTTTTCAGCCTGAGACCTGCGTTTTAATCTGTCAGATCCATTAAATGAATTGAATTTAATCACCAATGTAACTCACAAAGTCGCAGTTTTCAACTGTAACCTTCTGTTTGGCTGCAGACCTGTCCGTTCTGTATTTCCCTCCCTCTGTCTATCTCTTCCCTGGTCTACTTGGCTTCATTTCTGTTCCTCCTGCAGGAGACATTCCTCTCCCTCTTTCTCTTTTCCCCTGTCACTCTGTTGATCGCAGGAAAGTCAGAGCCAGACTGTTAAAACAGACCCAATTTCAATCCATGCACATCCAGATGTGTGCAGTTTTGTGTGTTAATGTTAGTCTGTGTGTGTGTGTCGCCCTCTTGCCCCTGTAGTATATTTTATCATTTCTGTGTCATTTCTCTTGTTTCGTACAACCCCAATTCCAAAAAAAGTTGTGTAAAATGAAAATAAATAGAAAATTCAATGATTTGCAAATCATTTTTGACTTGTGTTCAATTGAATACAGTACAAAAACAAGCTATATAATTTTCAAACTGATAAACTTTATTGTTTTTTTGTAAATACAGGCGTGTTTTGAATTTGAGTCCTGTAACGTGTTCCAGAAAAGTTGGGAGAGGGGCAACAAGACTGGGAAAGTTGTGGACTGCTCAAAAAAACACCTGTTTGGAACATTTGACAGGAAACAGAATAACTGATAACAGGTGACAGTATCATGATTGGGTATTAAAGGGGAATCCTCAACAAGTTCACAAGCAAGGACGGGGCAGGGTTCACCTCTTTGTGAAAAACTGTGTGGGCAAATAGTCCAACAGTTTAAGAACAACGTTTCTCAACACAAAACTGCAAAGAATTTAGGGATTTCACTGTCTACAATCCCTAATATCATTAAAAGATCCAGAGAATCCAGAGAAATCTCCTCTTCGTCCCAGCTTTTTTGGAATTGAGGTTGTCCATCAAGGGAAATCTGTGTGTCCATGTTCCTGTATATTTATATATGTGTTAACATGTGTATTAATTGTATGCTGTGTATGTACAGATGTGGATGAGTGCCAGGCCATCCCTGGCATCTGTCAAGGAGGAAACTGTATCAACACAGTGGGATCCTTTGAATGTAAATGTCCCGCTGGGCACAAGTTCAACGAGGTCTCACAGAAATGTGAAGGTAAGAATCAAGCTCGCAGCCGTCACATTAAAACTGTGAAACGTCTGACTCTCAGCGTTAGCCTGAATGACAGAGTAGGCTCAAAAGATTATTTTCAAAGTTCCTAATTAACTATGTGAAAGTTAGACTTAAAAGCCACATCCGTCTAGCTGTGGTTAACTTCACCTCAGTCGCGGTTTTCTGATTATTGGTTTGTGGGGAAAGACCACACATATGCCACTTTGCTCCTCCCTTGAAATATGTTTAATTAAACCGGAGCAGCACTCGGATTTCTCTCAGTGATCCTGTTTAACACTTAATTGTTGGCTTGAAAGAAATCCTGATTTCATTTGTTTCTTTCCTCCTAGCGTGTTTAAGTGAGACTGTGTAACTTTTGGAAGAAGAATTAAAACATTTTTCCTCTTAAAAATGAAATGATTAATTCAGGAGCAATAAAACGCATCCTTGCTTAATTTAATACAGTCAGAGGTTTTGCTGCTATAACCTTACATGGTCTGGTATGAACAGGAGCTAATGTTAGGTAATGTTAAAACCCTCCCTACTCAAAAATGTGTTTTCCTTATGTTTATGTGCGCTAAAATGTCTGACCCTTACTATACTGACTTATATCTGTGCAAAGCTAACCATAGAGAGGTGTTTTCACACTCCTTTACTGAAGGGAGAAGTTTCTGTTCACTGCCCTAAAATCTGAGCTTCAAACTAGCTAGATTTGGCACAACTTCAAAACCCAATTGCTGTCTAATATGCTCTATACACTTGTCAGTGCTTAGAGCAGGAGTTAGCATTAGCCACTGACAGTTAGGCTACAAGCTAGCAAACAACAAATGAAAGATGCTAGGCTGGAGCAGATGTGCTTCTGGCTCCTTTTCAGAGTTTTTAAGGACTTTTTTTTGGTGGGAAAACTATGTTAAAGGAGAAATCTGTATTATATTTTCTGAACTAAATCATAAAATTACCATGATATGTCATCAGAGATTCACCATATTCACATGACGGCCATTTTCCTCTGATGCTGCAGTGTGTTCTACGTTACAAATGGTATTAACATATCTGACAAATTGCTATAATTTCACCACTTCCTGATTGATCAGCAACTAAAAAGACAATGGACACTGAAAATCTGGAGGGACATCAAGCCACATTTTAAGCTAAAGTAACATATTTGATAACCCACTAGCTACCTTAAGACAACAGTTAACATTAGCATTCAACCACTAAAGCTTGTAATACGGGCTAGTGTTAGCGTTAACTGTCCTCCTGTCTCTTCAACGGACCTCAGAAATGTTCTGGTTAAGTCAGTAATGTTATGTGACATTAGGCTCACTGGAACACATATTTCTGTACAGATATATTCAACTCAAAAGAGTTAGTATGACAAGGAAAAACGTAAGGTCAGACTGTGACTTTGTTCTAAGCTAACATACTAACCCTGTTTTAGCTTACATACTTGGACAAGAGACAGCAAGACTATAAATTATATTTCAAGCTTGATCACATCCAGTGTGTTTTACTTCCAGGCTTAAATAAATGTGTCCAAGATGTGCGCTGATGTTTCAGAATTATTCTACGTCCTTATCAAGCTAGGAAGTGGTTAATGCTAATGTTAGCTGTTGTCTCACAGCAGCTAATGGGTCAATAAATCCCTCCAGATTTTCACTATCCATTGCCTTTTTAGTTGCTGATCAATCAGAAAATGCTGAACTTATATTTGTCTGATTCCGTACGTTTATATGATTTGCTACCTGGAACACAGCAGTAAAACATTTGAGCTTCCCACCTCCAGTGTGACGTCAGAGGAAAATGAAAGTGTGAATATGGTGAACTCCAGTCCAGAATAACTGTTTTATGTGACTGTCTCACATTAATCAGAGTTCAAATTAATGCTGAATTTTTGCAGAATGAGTAAGTGTCTGTTTATGATTCGTAATAAATCATTAATGATGTTATAGAAGCCGTGGACGTTTATAAGTGTTAAATTGAACAAAATGTTGATGGAGTTTGGCAGGCAGTGAGACAGGCAGCCCCCTAACTCATTGTCCAGAGTGTGTGTTTTCAGAGCAGTGGGTTTTTGTTTTTAGGAAACAGACTTAACTTCACAGTGACAGTTATAAATAGCTGATCAGCTTACAATGTCAAACTCGTAGTCGCTTGTTTTGTAAATTTATGAGGCCACGTGCGCCCTGCGCTCCTGCGGAGCTCCTGCAGCCTGCCTGTCTGGAGACGAGGGGAAGGGGGTAAAAACAACTCGCAAGGGCTTCGTATTACTCCTTTAAGTAGTCTCACTTTAAAACAGCTTCTCAGTCAGTTATGTCAATGCATGAAGTGAATCTAGAGAGAGTCAGTGACGATTATGTCCACATGTAGTTTTGAAAAGATATTTTTCTCCCGGCTGGGGATTCTAATTATCGACTTCTGACCGACTTCTGGCTTACAGACGTGTTAGATCACAATGTTTCCTTACTTTATAATCGTGGCCACTTAGAAACTCACAATATTTTTTAATGTTTCTGGCTGAAAAATCTTAAATAAAATCCTTCTCTCTGCATCACTTCTGTTCTCCCACATATAAAGACCTACAGTGAAAGCCTGTGAAAAATACTGGCTCATTAAGACGCAAATGTGACAATTTCCAGACCAAGTTTAACTCTGGTGAAGCAGACTGAGCAGGGTTTTGTGGCACTCATTTGCAGAGTAAAATATGTGCTTTTTTATGCCCAGAAATAATTGCCGGAAAACTTCTGGACTGTGTAAAAGACGTCTCAAACGGGTCTAAGTTACACTGTATTTCTTTGTGCGGGATGATGTGCACTTGGTGGTTAACGGTGCTAACAGAAGAGCCGCTACAGAGGCCCCTGGATTTAATATCCTGTGACAATGCCTTATTTCCATTGTCACTGCCAACATGTGCTCCAGTCACTCTTCAAGACATTCACATTTCAAGTTTTCTCTTTAATAGTTTGCATTCACAGTTATGATTACTGTGCAGTTTTTAAAACATAGAAAAAACAAACTATTTAAAATGTTTTGAGACACCTTGATTTTTTTAACCTCTTCTCTTCTCTTCTCTTCTCTTCTCTTCTCTTCTCTTCTCTTCTCTTCTCTTCTCTTCTCTTCTCTTCTCTTCATCCATAGATCTGGACGAGTGTTCAAACATACCAGGCATCTGCGGTGTGGGTGAATGCTCTAATACTGCTGGCAGCTACTTCTGCAAGTGTCCCCAGGGATATTACACCTCTTTGGATGGATCCAGGTGTATAGGTGAGTCTTCTGTCATAATGGCTGTCACTCCTCTACAGTACAAAAAGGACAATCGATAGATAAAATACGAGACAAAGCAGTTCAGCAGAAAAGGTGCCGCCTCACTCTCTTTCCTTTTTCCACCCTATTTTGCTTCTTTGGTTCTTCCCTTTCATGCCTGGCACTGAGAGCAGAAAATCTGTCCAATATTCCAGCTGGTAGAATTTAGGTCAGTAGTCACTTGCTTGTTTCTCGTTCCACAACAATGAGCCATATTCTCTTTAAACTGAATTGAACTCCTCTCGCGCTCAGGTGACTTTGTTTTTCGACATCACGACTGGAAGAAGTGAAGTGTGTGCATGTGTGTCACAGAGTGCTGCAAGGATGACGTATTTTTGTAGGCCTGCCCGCAAATTAGCAATGCTCTGGTTCCTTCCACAAAAAGCCAATTGTATTTTTCCATTGGATTTTGGATTATTGCAAAAAATATACAATCAAAAGTTTCTGATACTTATATGGTTCGTTCAGCAAGATAATCTTCACACACACACGAGCAGAAATGAAATCGTCAGAAGTAAAAAGCTAACAGTATAAACTGACTGAACCATGGTTGCTTACTTCACATCACTGCCACCACTAAAAAGCTAATTTCTTCTTAATGTTTGACCCACTGTTGGGCTGTGTAGGTCCTGCAGGTGGGCCTTGAGAGGTCATGAAAAATAAATAAATAAAGCATTTTTTAAGTTTAGATTTTATAAGTTTGAGTAGACTCATGTGTTGATCAGAGTTGTGATTAAAGGTTTGGGTGGGCCTCAGAAGATTTTCAGGTTTAAAATTGAGCCATGACATTCTTAAGTTTGGGAACAGCTGTCCTAGAGTTTAGAAGATGACGTTTGTTGTCAGTTAGTCAGTGGAAAGTGAAAAGAATTCTCCATCCACATGCCGTGTTGTATTTAATGGCCTCGCAAACAATTGCCATCTACAAAGCTGCCTTCGCTTTTGCCTCTTTTTAAAGATGCACATTATTACAACCTCCTCCAGCATCGCCAAGTTTGTTTTTGTAAGAAGCGTTTGTGTCTTCTTCCTCTTCTTTGGGGTAAGTTTTGACTCTGAGCAGCGCCCTCTGGTCAATGTATGGCTGAACATCCACGCCAACGTAAAGAACGTATGAAAGTATGCGAATGACGGTTACATTGTTTGAAATTGACGTATCTATTTTTGTATGCATAAATGAATCTTTACTGTTTTGTTCAGTAAGATTATCTTCAGAAACACCACTTTTATGATTTTTTAAGCATTAATTCAATCTCCAAAAGTAAAATCTAACATTAGACTACGAACGAACTGCACCACAGTCGAATGTTTTCACGTCACCACCACTTGTTTGCTGTGATAATGTTTAATGCCCCTCTGTAGACCCCCTCTGACAACCTGTGTGGTCTCTTTTAGCCACTTGTTAGCAACCGCCTTTTAAAGAAATTTTAAAGATTTAGGTATTTATTGACATATTCTACAGGGCTGCTTCCAATGAAAGATTTTCCTAGTCGATCAGTTCAAGCCGTTAGTCGACTACTCATTGCACATTTATGATATTAATTTAATTATTTAAATATATATTTTTGGTGCATGAAGCAAGCTGCCTGTTAAATGCTAAAGCTTTTCGACACAGTATAATATTGTGGTTCAAAACACTGGATTAAATAACTTCCAAATTATCGACATGACAAGCTCACCCCACAATTGCCTCACGCCTCCTGAACCCGCCGTATCTTCATCGTCCTCGGAGTCTGAGTCAGAACTGCTGTAACAAAAAATTTTCTGAGGTGCTGTATTCCTGGCCTTCAATCTGGCTTCCATCTGTCTCAGAAGCTAATAGTATCGCTAGCTGAGCTATGTAGCAAATGGCAGCTACAGCACAGGTAACGGCAGTACGCCTCATTCTTACAAGAGAAAACATCCATGTTGCCATGAATAACTGAAAACATGGTTGAATGAGACTCTTCTCACTGACTAAGAGTTTAGTCAACTATTAGGAGGCAGCCCCAGTATTTTAGGTTGCAGAACAAAATGTGAAATTCAAGCTTGTGTTAACCACAGGCCTTATTTCAGACATCTAACCAAAAACCCATTGCCTTCAGCACCATTTACGGGTTTTAGGACTCATTCCTGCAGCACTCTATTGAACAGTACATCCTGAGAAGTTGATAACTGTGTGCATATCCACACACACACACACACACACACACACACACACACACACACACACACACACACAATCAACAGAAAAGCCTGTAAAGCTCGCGAGTTCAGCTCAGTTTGACCCAAAACAGACCAGGGAGGAATTTGGGTCAGAATAGTCCATTAGACGTACACGCACATACTCGCTCACGTGCATGCATACACACACATGCATTCACACACAAACATATGCAAACACACGCTCATATTACCCCCCCAGGAGAGGATGTTTGTGAGGAAGGAATGTCTGAGTCTTTTGCTCCAGAAAACTATTGCGCCAAACATTTTCCCATGCAGCAACACTCGAGTATTAACATCCACTGCGGCCCCTTAAGGGCCCGACTGTTTTTCTTCCAACCAACTCTACGCTTGCCTGACATCTTGTCGAGCTTAACCAAGCAATCAGTAGTGTAGACTGTCAGTTTCTCCATGTGAATATGCTGGATGGCCTGGGTGTGAAACAAGACATGATATATTTATGTTAATAGGGAACCTGAGTGTTAGTCATGCTGGTGCTCGGTGCCAGAAACCGCAGGATGTAGGAAAGGTTCTCATAAATAGGAAGTGATGACTATTATAAGTGGCTTCCATCTTCCCAAATGATGGAAAATCTGAAGCAACGACGGCGACTTTCTGATTGTACTCCTGCCAATCTGTTCAACATGCAGACAACACATGCCATATTCCATACAGCACGGTTAGTTTAACAGACTTCACGCTGTTTTGTTTCCCACAGATGGTCGCAGTGGGTACTGCTACGCTAGCCTGCTGAATGGGCGCTGCGCCAACCAAAACTCGCAGCTGTTGACCAAAGTGCAGTGCTGCTGTGATAGTGGACGCTGCTGGTCTGATGGGTCCACTCCTGAAATGTGCCCCATCCGTGGAACAGGTGGGGCTCACTCACCATCGCATGGCTTTAAATTTCTTGTTTTCATCTGTGTGTCTCAACACAGAGCTGACCTCCCGCTGCTTTTCACATGTTCTCATTTTAGAGGAGTACCAGAAACTCTGCATCCAGTTACCTGACGCGAACGGTGGGCTGGTACCTGGTCGTGTCCCAGGGGTCCCTGACATACCTGGCATCTACCCAGTTCCATATCCTGGTCAGACTCCTGGGCAAATTCCCGGCCAGGTACCCGGAGTGATTCCCGGTCAAATTCCGATCCAGGTTCCAGGCCCCGGTCAGATTCCAGGCCAGGTCCCTGGCCAAATACCGGGTCAGGTTCCAGGAATATATCCGGGACTACCCATACAGCCTCCTCCACCAGGTATGCGCCTGATTTCTGCTTGTGTTTGGTTCATGTTAGAGTTGGGTGATATGTTACAATTTTCCACAAGAGGTGCACAGAGAGGTCATTATTCATATTTATATCTTTTCAACCAAGAAAATTATCTGTCTCTGCATCTGTTTCTGTATCTATCTCTTTCTATCTCTGTATCTGTATTCGGATAGAAGACCAGAAGTAGGTGTGGTTTATACCAGAAATTACATTAATTGGGCATCTGTTTTATTTTCTAATCTAATTTTCATTGACAGTGCAATT
>JAJHUR010108805.1:1019-12741 GCA_027495735.1 Lutjanus campechanus | reverse complement strand
TAATTTATATTAAGCATATTAAGTGAACTCACTCCCAACTACACCTTAATATTCTGGCTGGAATAACTATAGTAAAAAAAAAGACATATAGGCCTAACTTACATGTTTCATTGTTGTTATTGAACTGAATGCAGTGCACTGATAATATTGTGACTATACTGTATCAGTTGAAGTTGCACAGGCAACTGGTGAACACTGTTAGATTAACCGTGGAAGCATGTTTTTGTTCATTGTGGTGTGCGTGTGAAATCTGGTTGCTGAGTGACATAAATGAAGATCTGATGGTAATGCTGCAATAGCTGCTGTAACGCACTGTGGTATTAGTCTGAGCTGTGGTTTTAAAGATTGACTGTCTTGATGGTGTTTATGCAGTTGTGTTTTTGGCTGTATCAGCACCCATACGACAACAGTGTGTGTGCGGGGGGTGGGGTGTTCAGTTCATTACTGAAGGCGCTTAAATGAATTACCCTGAGTCAACACCAGAAATACTAGTCAGTTAAACTAACTGATTATTAATATTTTATTAATGTGCAATGTTGGTTAAGTGTTGCCTCTGAGAGGTTATGCAGCCACTGGCTACTAGCCGATGCTGCAGCCCTGGCAACCCTGGCAGACCCCTCTCCCTGCACTAATGGCCAGATGTTGTAATCCAGCCAGGTGGAAAGTGGACAGTGAGACAGATGATATTTCACAAAACCAGCATGATTTGGCTGTTTTATTAATCTAGAAAATGAAAATAAAGTTTGCATGTAGGCTGTGTCAGAATAAACTAGCACAGGCATGTGGACATTAACCTGCAAGCAGAACACGCTGATGCCACACTGTGTGGCAGCTAATGTTTGCTACCAGACAGATAAATGACATTATTTACCACAGTTGCTGTGATCCTGCTCAGTCTGAAAAGATAATGCTTTTAGCCAGCAGTTTTGTAGCATCGTGTGCAATGTTCGTAATGCTTGGTGCAACGTGCCACACATTTCAGCAACATTTAATGGCTTTCTAAATGTTTCTTCAAATGGCTCTTAATTAGGGGAGTCACAATTTGTTTCTTCATATCTGTGCATTTATAATTTCAAATTCTTCTCTAAAAAGATGGTTGATACATCAGTATGATATAATGGTGGGTAGGCTACACTGTGTTGTCTTTGAAGTGTTGTTTTGGCCATTTTGCCTTTGATTTAGAATTTGATTGGATTTTGCTCATTTCAGTCAATTGTTGATTTAATGCTGAAATTTTGGCACCCCTACCCCTAACATACACACAATAGTTTTTCCTGACAATGTTTAACCTCATCAATTAATAAACTGCCAACTCTGAGTGTATTCTGAATGTTTTCTTACTCTTAGACTAGTCGACTAGTCTAAATTAAAAGTTCTGTTTAATCTACAGGGAAATTACTTGCCAGGAACATCCCAACTCTACATATCAAATACACCCCGCTCAAACTCTGTCTCTGCCTCCTGCATGCACACACACTCTGTCCCTCTCTCTCTTTCTCCCCCTCTGTACTCTTTCTTTCATCACACCCATGACTGGGTGGCTCCAAGCTCACCACATAAGAATTGAATTGGTTTACATGCTCAGAGACAGATATCCAATACAGCTCATACACACTCGTAACACTCGTGCACTTCAGGTGTAGTTGGAGGACCTATAATGCATTACATTAAAAATATAATGAGCACATAGTAAAATTGCCTATGAATCTGATGTAACTGATAAGATATTACACTATTGTGTACCAATATAGTTTCAAGAATTGATATACTGGAGGTGTTTTAGTGTTTGTATTATATTGCTTACTATATCATGGTCTTACTCTAATATTCTAATAAACATACTATGAACTCAAAATGTGCTGAGTCCATATGCAAGACTTACAAAGCTCCACAAACCCCAAACAAGCTTTAAATAGCATTTTTATTGATTACTATAACTTGCAGCAGACTGCATAAGCATTCAGTTGCACTCTACTTAATTTTCAATATGATGCATTTCTGTGGCCCCGAGGTATTTTTTGTTCCTTGTATTTTTTCACTAAGTCATGGAAGTGTAGCCCTGACTTGAAAATGAATATCAATTTACTGGCCTGACTTTTACTTGGAAGGGGGAAGAAATCATCTTGATTCATTTCTTTTATGTTTAGGTATTCGGTACAGCCGTTCTGCTCATCAGATATCCAGGAAATTAGGCTCGGATGTGAGTCATCATAAACTGAAACATCCAGGGGTTTTAGTTCCCAAATTAGCTTTGCTTTATTCACGGGTGATGCTGGCCAGCTTGAAGTTTTCCTTCTGCTTTGTTTCCCTTCATCTACTAGATGGCAAAGCAGAGATGCGACAATTATTATAAATGACTGAGCAAGATCCTTATATATCCTTATATAAACATGCTTTTAGCGTTCGTCCCTTGTTCTTCAGCTTGACAGCCGCTCACTTTGAATATGCTATTCTGTTGTTTTATTGTCTCTGTGCATTGCAGTGAACTTTGATTTGCTCTAAAGGAAGAAGTGGTTTCTCAAGATTTCCCCAGCTGCAGTGAAGTGTGTGGTGTAATAGCAAGTCAGAACTCAGAAGCTATTATAGGCCATTAAGAGGTATTTAAAATGTTCTGGCGTTGTGTCTTTAATGGTACTGGATGGATAACTACCTTTTGTAAGAGCTGGATGTTGGTAGTGTAGTCCAGTCTGACACAGGAACTGTCCCTGTGTCAGACTGGACTACACATGTACTAGACATGCACTGTACATACATGGGCTTTTTAAAAAATGTGTCTTTTTTTTTTTTTTTTTAGCAAGTCCCAGTGTTCCGGAAGCAAATGATGCCAGGTTCAGAGTCCCAAAAAGCACAGCAATATGTCAATTCTCATGCCAGCAGTTGCCTGGCTATTCATTCCAAATGCACATTTTTCTGTGCCGGTCAACAAGCGATTCCGCTCCTCTGCTCTAACCTCATGAATTTATAACGTAAAGCTTTTTATGTTTTCCTGGATAAGCGGGCCGCCCCTTTTTCTGCAACAATGAAGTTAAAAAGGACCATCAGCTTGGTTGTTCATCTACGGGGAGGGGATTTTTCCTCGGCTGTGTGTGTGTGTGTGTCTCCAGTCTCTTGCTCACAACTGACAAATAAGTGGAGTAAATAGGCCTGTGTAATTTAAAAAACCCAGTCACAAACAGCAGTGAACCTAATATTGACTGGTATTGACTTGGTATTTACAAAATGAAATATTGATATCTTGTTAATAATACACATATGAAAATATTGTGTAAATAATTAATAATTTAAATAATCCAGCACCTCAAAAAACTTTCTCCTCCTCCGTACACTTGCAGTTTGAGTGTAATTCATTTGCCAACGAAGAGATAAAACTCACAGTAATTAAAGTTAAAAGTGCATTTGACTGAGAGCATTTTTTGTTCAAAATATTGTCATCATGAAAATGATCATTGTTGTGAAAATCAGACAGCTTCTTGACAACTCTATCGCCCGCATAAAAACAGACCAACAATGCTCCCTACATTCTGTGTACCTTCCATACAGAATGCCGTGCCGGAATAATGCCACAACATTCCCGCCTTGAACAGGCTGTGTTATGAGGGCTGGTGTTGGAGCAGGCAGACTAATCACAGCTTTTCTTCAGAGTGAAAGTGTCTGTTCAATGTTAGATGTTCGGTGATGGAAGCCAACTTGTTTAGACCTCTATAAGCTACTTTGAAGACTAAGACTTTGGATGGAATTTCAAATACAAGGATGCATCACTACAAGAAATGATCGCTCCTTTCATCCTCCCGCCCTGCTGTTACTTCCCCCGTGTGAAGTGTCATACACATACTGGCAGCCAACTGGAGAACCAGTTACCCATATACATGGCCAAGAGATCTTAATTCTCCATGAGAAATCTGTCATGATTCCCTTAACTCCAACCCCAGTTACTGAAAAACAGGCTTACAGATTACATGTTGTTTTTGTTTACTAGAGGAAGCAGACTGTTATCCATTTACTCGAGTATTATGTCAACAGGATCACCGTTCTCATGAACGTAGTTCAGAAGTGGTTGTAAGTGCAAATTAAAAGTCTGTGCCGCACAGCAAGGATATAACTGACCATAAAACAATGTGCTAAAGCACTGCTATGGTGTGATAAATTCTGACAGGAAGAGAGGGCAAAAAAGACCAAAAAATATATACAAATAACAATTTTGAAAAAACTGGATTTGAAAAACTGTTGAGACTAGAAGTGCATGGACATCTGAACAGCCTCATCACTAGACATCACACCAATTTTTGTAAATGACTGAAAACTTCACAGCTAGTGTAATGGCCTCTTTTTTAAACAAATGTTACACATTGTTGTGATGACCTAAGAAAATTAGTTTATATGCAGTATGCCAGGTTCTTGCCTGTTTGTAGCAAAGAAAAGTGCTTATGATTATGTGAATATGAATACGTTTTATGACGTGACACAAACTTTGCCAAGAAATTGGTACTTGAGAACTATTACAGCGCCTATTCCAAGTGTCTCTCTATTTCCTCTTCTCACACTGGCCAATCAATAGCTAATGGACACTAATACAAAGAACAGAGCAAATCTCACACACCATGAGTGCCCAATCAGCCAGTGCTTTTCAAATAAAATACACTTCAGTCGTTGCTGATGGGGGCCTGTGGCCTGATTAAGTCAATTATCACCCCTTGTTACCTTACCTCATATATGTTCAACCCTCTCAGGCTGATGGACTGTATCCAAAGTCAGTCATATGTGGACAAACCTATAGATCAGAATCAAATTATCAAGAACTAAGTCTCCTGGAAGCCCACACATTTAATTTGATTTTAAAGCTGTGATTATTCATTGTGTGGCTGCAATCAGCCCACACTTATTCGTTAAATAGAGAAATCATCTCCTTGGTAAATGAATTCATGTATTCTCTATTGTGTCTTTAAAGCATTTATTGTCGAAATGGCTTCCTCTAATGTTTCCAAGTCTGAAAGAGTTAGAGACACCCACAGTGTCGGCACCACTTCTGATTGACTCCTATTTTCCAAACCGACACATGCAGCGCCGCATCTTTTTGATTGCTAGGCAAACGCAGAAACTCATCCATATTCGTATGGTTATTCAACAGCTTTCCAGAGTGAATACATCTACATTTTTTTCAATTTCATTAATGACACACGGCATACAATGAGGCCAGACATTTTCCTGGTTGTACCCACACATTTCAACCTTGACATTTAACCCAATTTTCTTTGATTATCCAGCGGAAAATATTGCAGCATTGAGAGAAAGAAAAATATATAACAGGGCAGGCAGAATACTGGCGGGGTTTCCTCCACTGAGACACAGGTGAGGACTCTCCTTAACTGCTCGCTATGGAGGCCATAGAGGCAGAGAGGAGGCTGAGCCTTGATGGGAGAGGTGGTATTTGGTTTGCAGGGTGAGCTGCTACCCACAGCAGGATAATAACAACCCCACGCCTTGACAAAGATCAGGCCAACTTGGCAATCTGACACACCAGGCCACTGTCAGGTCCTTACCATGGGATTTATTCTGCCTTTGCTTTATAAACAGTTTCTTATCTTATCGCTTCCCTGACGGCTGCAGGCCTGCCCTGACAGCATGTAGCTTGAGAGGAGCCATCATTAGGGAAAACTATGCTATGTTCACACAGCAGCCGTAAGTGTCCCACCACTGATTTTGTTTTCCTCCCCTGCGTGCCACCTACGGGATGTTTGAGAATCACTGTGAAAAAAGAAAGCTGGACCACACGGATACAGTTTGTGTTACAAAATAAAAAGACTGAAAGCTGAAATGAGAAAATGTGGTTAATTTTTTCTCTAAAAAAAACCTCTAAATGATTAATCAATGTTCAAAATAGATTTGTCCAAGATTTTCATAAATGCAACAGAAGGATACCAGAATGTCAAATACTGACGTAAAACATATGGAGGTAGAGGGCAGGGTCTCTGCAGATGCAGTCATCAGCACTTCTCATGGGTCATAACTGATGACTAAAAGGAGATTGGATTTTTTTATATAAATTTATACATTGTTCTTTTTTTAAAGGAAAATATTGTATATTATACCTTCGGTATCACATTAAAAGGCATAAAAGCCCCAAAATATAGCCATATAAAAAAGATTCAATCATTTTGATTAACTAATAGCAATAATTTTGACAATAATCATTTTAGCTTGGTGAGCCAGTAAACAGTCAAGTTGCTCGCTTGATGTGAATTTCTGGAGATACCTTAATTAAATCAAAACACAAAGGCACACACCATAATGAAAATATGAAGTAACACAAGCTGTATTTCTCTTTTTCGTCAGTTGAATCATCAGCTTATCAGAATAGATAAATAGACATCAAAATAGTTGCAGCAATAAACAGAATTTTAGAATGGAAAAGCCTGCTGTGTGAATGTACCCTCTGAGCTGTTGCACCCTGTGGAGAACCAGAATTGAGATGCTGCTATACTGTATCAAGAGTATTTGCGTTGCGCAGTTGCCAGTGTGTGACTGCACGTACATGCTTCCACACAGGTCTGTGTTTAAAGCAGTTAGAGATAAGGACAATCAGTTCAAGTGTGTTGTTGCTTGAAAAATATTCCACAGTGAAATTACAAGATAATCATCATCACTACCCCTTGGTATTATCTGCCATGATGTGCCTCAGCATCCCAAAATGATGGAATAGAAAAACATTTAGCAGGGAACTGCTACAGCAAAACTGTCTTACCTGTGTGAATATTTTGCGTCATAGGTATGTCTTCCTGTAAACGATTGCTTCTCTGAACAGATGGTAGGTTAGTCACGCACACACACGCACACATAGACACACACCCATAAGCATACACTAGAGACTGAGAGACATTGTAATGGAACTGTCCGTCAAGTCAAATCAGTGACAAACATGGAATGTTTCAATCTATTTCAGCAGCAGGAGAGAGACAGAGGGATTTCAAGAGGGCATGATAACAGTGATGAAATGTGTTCAAAATATACATTCACAACAAATTGATATTTCTCACCATTTGCGAACATTGTAGGATTTTCAGTGCTTCCAAAAGCAGTTATACCAGTTATTTTTTAATAGAATGGATATGTGAATCAGCCCAGCTGAAAAGTGTTATCGTGAAACTGCAACTGGACAGTGTGTTTGAGTTTAAGATGTATTCTCTGCTGATTGTATTCCTTAATTGTGAATTCTTGAATCCTTAACCACATATGTAAAATTGCAGGGTAAATTTCTTTTTGGAGGGAAAGAAATGACAGTTAGATGATGTGACAAATAAGATATGACCATTAAAAATGCCGCTGTATCTCTTTAGGCATGTGTTCTTTTGTTACAAAGTTTTGTTTGGTTTTCAGTGTTTGCATATTATGTTTGTGTCTATACTTTATAAGTGTGTGTGTGTGTGTGTGTGTGTGTGTGTGTGTGTGTGTTGGTCTTTGTCCATGCACCTGCATGCAGAAGGTAAAAGGGTTATAAATCACTGTCTCTGTGTGCGAGCATATGTTTGTGTTTTTCTTGCCTTCTCGGCCTGTTATGAGACGCTGCTCGTCCTGACAGTTGGAATGGATGGCAGTCATTATTTATGATACCGTCCACTTGTCACCGTGTGTTGTCACCACGAGGGCTGTCAGCTGCCACAGGATGGTAATCGCACAAATGCCATACGGCTAGAACCTGGTAGATAAGTATCTGTGGTAAATAACTGCACGGTGTGCTCCGCTCCTTGTGCGTGTGTGCGTGTGTGTGTGTGTGTGTGTGTGTGTGTGTGTGTGTGTGTGTGTGGGTGTGTGTGTGGGTGTGTGTCACAGAGGGAAAGATAAAGAGAGATAAAGATTGGGCCGTGGATGGAGTCTTCTCCACTCTGATCACATGCATGTACCAGATTAGATTTCCAATTTAAATCTGAGAAGGCTCTCAGCCTGAGGGTGAAGCTCCGCTGAGTGTGGTTGTGTCTCCCATATAGGATTTCATTATTCTTTAAGTATTGTAAAAAATCCCAATGTCCTGATGATTTGCAGACTATATCCCAGTGTGTACATTTACTTCACTGTGCTTAACTTTGGTTTTAAGTGGCAGTGGATCTTAAATGCCCACCACATCCTAACAGAGCCACCAGATTCTCTCACTGTGGGGCTCAGGCATTCAGGTGTTTTCTTTAGTTTGTTACCTTTCTGTATATAACATATTTTTTCTTTCTGACGTAAGTTCTATAAAATAAGTTCAAAATAGGTTCTGTTTTGAAGTTTTAAGAGAAACAGGTTTCACCTCTAAAAGTTTGTTCATGTTTCAATACAACAGAGAGATTGGGATGTTGCCATTCTTTTAACTGTAGCTTGTTGATTAATGATCTGTCAAATGTCTGTCATTCTCGCAGCAAAAGCAACACCCAGGCAAAAGCAGTATTCTGTCATTTGGAACTTTTGTGCCCTTATGAAAAAAACATTTTTGCAGAACTAGGGTGTATTTAGTCATAATTTCATGGTTCTGGGCTTTTTGTAGCTTTAAATTGGTATTTTGATTTTAAAAAAATCTTTTTTTGCATGATTAACAGTGAACTGGCTGGTGTTGGATTGACTTGACCTTATTGAATACATTACTGCTCAGTCTACATTTAAAACTGTCATAAAATATTCTGTGACCTCACCTCCATCATTTTAGGCTCTTTCATATTCAGGTATTTCACGGTGTCAGAAGAGTCTGGGAGTACTTTTCATCCTGCTTTTGCATAATTACAACCTGATAAACATTTTGCTGTCACTTATGCTTGTTGCTTATTTGAGCAGATGTTTTGAATGTGAACCCTACATGAAACATCCTATCACGCCTCCCTGTCACAACACTGTATTTACACACCCTTTTAGTGTGCTGCATTAAAAAAAAAAAACACACTTGTGTTTATATATTTGTCACATATTTGTATTTATATAGGCACATGTGATATCCTTCCTGTTATCCTGTTGCACACTGTATCCTGCTTGCATACTGTAATGTGTACCCCTAAATAGTAGGCAATTCACGTACTAGGAAGTGCTTCCATTGAAATAAGTAACATCTGTAGGTGATATGGTATACGCCAGATATAGCACTGTGTATGCATGTATGCAGGTGGTCATGCAGGAAGGACGAGGTATAACGGAAGAGATAACGGAACCCCACTGAGGTAGCAGAGGGCTTCAAACCCACACCACTCGCCTCTTTCTCTTTGTTTATTTCTCACTCTTTGTCTCTCCCCTTCCCCTTATGGTGACATTTTCCGGGGTTGTGTGACGCCTTGAATGACAACTAGGGGCTCTTTGGAGTGTATGTTGGCAGAGTGGCCTGGCTGAAGGAGATAAGGAGAGGAGGCCGCACACAAGCATGCACACGCCCACACACACATGCACATTGCCCATGCTTAAAACAGGACATGGAGACCTCCATACACAACATCCAGTGGAAGTCCTGCCATCATTCCAGAAATGTTTTTGTAATTTGTTTTATATGTTTATAGACATATACAACCACACACATTGTTGACATTTCCGCAAGCTTCTTGCAGCCCATTGTTGTCAGTGGGTGTGTTAACAGCTGAAGGTGTCAACTAGTAACCAGCAGGAAGTGATATGAATTAACATTGAGACTTTAATTTGCTGTTAAAATTGGAATGAATGCAACGTTCAATAGAAAACAACTGTGGAAGAGATTAATTCACAATTAAAAAGGTTCACACGTAATACTAGTTTGTCTCAGGTTTAACACACCCATACGTGTTGCATTTCCCACCTCTATCCATTGTGAAAATACTTTAATTGCAGCACCAGCGTGGGTGCTGTTTGTTTGATTGTTAGTTTCTATCTCAGGATCTGACAAGAATTTAACAATCAGTTTGAATTTTAGCACAAGTGCATGAGCTACATCACAAACATATGCACACACACAAACCTGTTGCACCGCACTACTCCAATACTGTGTGAAAACACTAAAAGCATTTCAACAAGAGTGCTCCCCATAAGCACAGATGCTCATTAATATGTATAACCCTACCCAGTAACTCAGGGTGATACACTCACACACATATACACTCATATCCTCCGCTGCACCAGCGTAGAGCCCCAGCCCCAGCTTGCCGCCCTGCCTCGGGGATGGCAGTGGCAGATGGCGCCTGTTCAGAAGTGCCGGGTACCCAGATCTGTTGGTTGGAGCCCCCGAGAGGCGCCGTTGATCATAGAAATGAAGTGGAGATGACACTGATCACTCTTTCGCCTCCTCCCCGAGCTCTCTCGCTTTCAGTAAATGCAGAGGAGCTGAGAGATACTTAAGGTGCAGAAAGAGTTGAGAGAATGGAGGCAATATGGGAGGTGAATGCAAACAAACCAAGAACTTGACATGGAAGCGGTGTCTGGGGGAATTGGAATGCAGACAAGGCAGTGCTACCACCTTGTTAACTAAAAACAACACACACAAAACGGTTGAATTGTCTGTGATAAGCCTGAGCAGAAAAAAAGAAAGAAAAAGAAAACACCTCTTGATTGATTTTGGTATTTCTGCGGCAGCTCTAATTATATGCTTTTGTTACTGACACTGATGAAATACTCAGAAACAGTTATTGATTTGGCTGCCTGACTCTTTTTCCAAGGCAGATCCATTCCACTACAGCTGGTATCAATCTTTATCCCAGTTTCAGGTGCCTCTTTTAGCCAAGCAATTAGTTTTAATTACAGGACCTTATATGAAAATTGATTGATTTGGATCACTGTAATATGGGCTATTTCTAACACACTGCCTTCCTCATTAAATTTAATATTGTCTATCCAATTTATTGTTTAAATTAAAAAAAAACTTTTTAATTATTTTTTTTAAATCCTAACCTGTAAATAAGACATTTATTGAGACTTGTTGTAGTCCACACAAACTATTGTCTGGCAATTGGTTTGTAAAAAAAAAAAAGGTGAATACACAATATTGCACCAAAATCAAGACACTCTACTCCAAAGTTTTCTGTAATTTTAGTGTCAGTTTTCATAACTACATAATTTGTTGTCGGTTTGAGGTGATGCTGATGACATGCTTCAATTATCTTTTTTTGTTGCTGAGTTGCATGGATTGGTGTGTTGACTACACTACACATAAGATAATAATGTTTGTTAGTAGGTAATGTCTAGTTCCAGAATTGAACCAATGTGAGGATTTGTATATTGTTTAAATTTTCCAACGGGTCCAGTTTATCTTTAACTTATTATCATGTTTGATGAGCGCCAGCATGGAGCAGTGTTTATACTCCTCTGTGGACAACAGTCTGTCTGTCAAGACAATATATAGATATGATGTTACTCCTCCGAGGTGGCCAGGAGTGTAAAAAGTATTCAAATCCTTTACTTAAGCAAAAGTACGGATATCACACTGTAAAAGTACTTACAGTAGAAATAGTCATGTTGCAGTAAAATGTTCCCTGTCGTTGTCACTATTTACTGCTGTAGATGTTTTTATGTTTGAGCTCATTGTAATTACTTTAGAGATAAAGATAAAAAGATAAAAAGTTGAATAAAATGGAACTCCAGTAAAGTACAAAATAACTACAGTATGTAAATGTACTTAGTTGCTGTCTACCACTGATTACAATTCTGAACTAATGCGAGATAGAAATTGTTGAATTGACATTGACTGATAATTGATTAAATATTGAATTTAAAATCAATTAACTGACTAATTACCAGGCAGCAGACCCAA
>JAJHUR010108804.1:3053-15583 GCA_027495735.1 Lutjanus campechanus | reverse complement strand
TGTGGAGAGTCATCGGATAAACTGCCATGTGGACGACGGGACAGGGCATCGGCGTCCATGTTCTGCTTCCCAGAGCGATTGCAACTTAAAGGAGTAGGTTGACAGGGCCGCTAACCATCGATGGCTGGTAGCATCTAGCTTCGCTGAGGTTAGAATGTATGTTAGGGGATTGCTGTCGGTAACAACTGTGAAGCTGGCCCCATACAAATAGTCATGAAACTTCTCAGTAACTGCTCCTGCAGCAGCTCTGTCTCACCCGTGGCTCAGCAGCAGCGAGCTGCTTCCTGTTCCCCCCCCCCCATATAGAGTACCGATTGGTGGCAAGCGGTGACGTGGCATAACGCGGTGACGTGAGCGTAATGCCCTAAGGTAAACCGGCTGCATTTTGCACCTGGGTTACATGTGCTAACTTTGACAGGTCACAGCAGAAGAAGACAAATGTTTGCTAAGACGTTCACATCATCATATCAGTGTTGTTGTTCTGCCCTTAAGAGGTCATAAATATATGAATGATGATCATGTGTATTATACATATTTTCAGGCTGAGTGGCTGTAATCTGTCAAAGAGAAGCTGTGAAGCTCTGTCCTCAGTCCTCAGCTCCAAGTCCTCCAGCCTGAGAGAGCTGGACCTGAGTAACAACAACCTGCAGGATTCAGAAGTGAAGCTGATCTGTGCTGTACTGAAGATTTCAGACTGTAAACTGGAGACTCTCAGGTCAGGATTGAAAATAATGTAAAGGATGAACCATAACTGACACATTATGTTTTCATTGTAGCACTTTTCTTTTTCTACATTGCTTTGACAAGTCAAATATACAGAAAAATGATTTCAGGTATTCTTTACATATTTTCAGGCTGAGTGGCTGTAATCTGTCAGAGAGAAGCTGTGAAGCTCTGTCCTCAGTCCTCAGCTCTGAGTCCTCCAGTCTGAGAGAGCTGGACCTGAGTAACAACCACCTGCAGGATTCAGGAGTGAAGCTGATCTGTGCTGGACTCCAGAGTCCACACTGTAGACTGAAGACTCTCAGGTCAGGATTCAGTTTCTGTTTAAGAGTCAACCATTTAAATTTAGGGTGAAATACAAGTTAATGTTTATGTTTTTAAAACCCATCATCTGTAAAAGTCAACAGTGTAAGTCACACTGAGAAAAACTGTGGTACCAATTTTCCTCAAAAGTATTTCTGGGAATGTCTGAGATGATTTCATATTTTCTTTCATACCATTCAAAAATCATAGAAGCTACTCCAATCAGTATTTGTACTTGATCAGTTGATCAGATAACATAAATATAAAATTTCATAGTGACAATTATCACAAAACTTTGCTCCACCCCTCTACAGACCCACAACTTTACTGCTTTGACTCACTTTCTTTGTTCTCATTAGTTCTTTTTTCATCAAACAAGCTCTGATAGACCCACTGTACACTTCCTGCCCAGCAGCAAACAGCAGACAGACACAGTTAGAGACTAAGTGGTCAACAAAGTTGAACATGTAGCAGCTAGAGAGACTGACATTTTTCTCAGGAGTTGGTGGAAACTCAGCCTCTTGTTTAACTTCAGCACTCTGCATGATGCTGTGTGATTCAGTCACAGAGTGACAGTACAGCTGGCTGCATCCTACAAGATATTTTTGTGATCTCACAGATTTCTGCTGATGATAAATAAATGTGTTTCTGTGATGAAGCCAACTTTTAAATCCAATATGTCCACAGTTGTTCAGTTTTGTTTTGTTTCTTCTCTGCTGTGCTAACTTTGACAGGTCACAGCAGAAGAAGACAAATGTTTGCTAAGACGTTCACATCATCATATCAGTGTTGTTGTTCTGTCCCTAAGAGGTCATAAATGTATGAATAATGATCATGTGTATTATACATATTTTCAGGCTGAGTGGCTGTAATCTGTCAGTGAGAAGCTGTGAAGCTCTGTCCTCAGTCCTCAGCTCCAAGTCCTCCAGTCTGAGAGAGCTGGACCTGAGTAACAACGACCTGCAGGATTCAGGAGTGAAGCTGATCTGTGCTGGACTGAAGAGTTCAGACTGTAAACTGGAGACTCTCAGGTCAGGATTCAGTTTCTCTTTAACAAGTGAAATTTTTTAAATATTGTTTGATATCGAAGTTCTTGTAAAGATGCTGAAGACAGTGTAGAATTATATTTAAAATGACTGATTTTTAAAATGTTATGATTTCTTTTAATTCTGCAGCAAAGATAACATTTAATAATCATTAAAGCTTCTCTTATAAGTATTCTTTACATCAACAGTCAATCAAATGATCATGTGCACTGTAAAAGGAGTCACTCAGAATCATCACGACTTTGTTCTACAGATTATTGAAGAGTTTTTAAGCTCATTGTTTTGTTTTTATGACCCACAACTTTACTGTTTTGGTTCAGTCTCTCTGTTCTCATCACTTCCTTTTTCAGCAGCAGGAAGCTTTTTACATCAAACAAGCTCTGATAGACCAATCAGGGATTGGTTGATTGAGGACGTGGCGTCCAAGCAGCAGCATGACAGAGTAACATGAGAGCATCTCTAACAAACAGCAGTAAAATAATGATCAGAACATAGAAATATGCTGTGAATCAAAAAGAGTTATTGAAACAGAATGAAACAGAATTATAAATCACTGGGACTTTAATTTGTGAAAGATACAGAGGACTGCTGCCATATTTTTCACCACTTTTTCACCTCTTCAGTACAGTGCGAGCAGAGCTGAGGCACAGTGTAAGCCTTTTGCTGTGTCTGTGACTGGAAACGTGTGATGAGGACAAGGACAAGATGGCAAAATCTGTGAGCTGCACAGAGTGTGAGCGACTAACTGAGACGATAAAGCAGCTTGAAAAGAAGAATGAAACACTACAGCAAATTCGTGAGAGTGAGCAATTCATTGACTCTGTGGCAGCTACAATACAAGGTGCTAATGGACAAACTTTTATATATGGAAACACATCAAATGTGGAGAATACCACCATATGTCTTAACACCACTGGATCAGCTGCAGAGGCTCCCAAACTGGCCTTCCCTAATGACCCTTCCTACTGGCAGAGACTGGTGCTCAACCAAAAGCATCAACTCCAGCCAGGACTTGGGCTGATGTCATTAGACACAAAGGCTAATCCAGCAGGAAATCAGTCAAGAGAGCTCCAACACTCACTCCTCCACTTGAACTCTCGCTACAAAACAGGTATGATGCACTGGCTCCAAATGAAATGTGTGACATATTAACTGCGCTGAGCCCAGGGAAGCCAATCACACTTGTGGTATTAAGGCTAACCAAAGTCCAAACAACAGCCCCAAAACCACTGTTAGACCAAGGTCCAGAAAAAAAAACTTTGCTAACTCCACACCTGAGAAGCCAAGAGCTAAGAGAAATATCCCCAACCCCACATCTGATCAGCCAGACACTATCCTGATTGGGGACTCAATAATCAAGCATGTAAAAACAGCAAAGACTGAAAATCTAACAGTAACAGACACGTCTGTCAGGGAGCTAACAGAGCTGTTGCCAGTGATCCTCTCAGTCACAAAATGTGTTCATTTCTGGCCCCATTCCAACCCTGGGTTAAGGAATTGAGTCTTTTACCAGACTCCTTGCCCTGAATACATGGCTGACATCGGCATGCCTTACTCATGGGATAAAGTTTATCGACAATTTGACATCTTGACATCTTTTGGAACTGCAAGGACCGCTTTCAACGTGATGGGCTTCATCCAAACATTGCTGGATCCAAACTACTCTGGGCCAACCTACATCATGCTCTTGGAATGCCAAACCAAAACAAGAATGGATAGATAACAGCCAAGGACAAGTACGGGGCACAGAGACAGACAGCCTGTATCTCTCCCCCTGCTGACACCAGTAAAATTACAACTGAGGTAATCAGAAAATGCTATATCAACGAAAACACCTGTACACTTTTCGCCCAAGACTTTACACCCACACCAGCTCTGCCCTCAGTCTCTGTCAATGATCTGGTTCATAGTTTCAGCTCTAAAGCTATGAATGTTATGGACACTATTGCTCCCAAAGTTGTGTCTGGTAAGAAAAAAGCACCATGGAGGAATGCAACACTGGTAAAGGCTCAAAAAAGAGAATGTAGAAAAGCACAACGCAGGCGGTGAAAAACCAAACTCCAGGTTCATTATGACATCTATAAGGAAAGTCTGCACATCTGGCTTACGGCTACACCATCCTGAGCACGCCCGATCTGGTCTGATCTTGGAAGCCAAGCAGGGTCGGGCCTGGTTAGTACTTAGATAGGTGACTGCCTAGGAATACCAGGTGTGCTGTAGGGGCTGAGGCTGGCGCATGAGGCTGAGGCTGGCGCATGCTCTGCTGCGACAACATGGTTTCCGTACGCATCTCGTCTGAGTGTCACGGCTTGTCTAAAGTCCTGTCTAAGTTTGTCCTGTCTCGTCTCGTGTCTCCGTTTTGTCAGCCATGGCAAAAACTTCTAAACTAATCATTGTCCAGGTGATTATAACACAATTGCTGATCTGCGATGGCCTCACAGTGCGACCGGTGATAGATGGAAGGCTACTCACCTACAGCCGAGAAGACCTGCTATCACTACGGAACTCCTCGTCGAGTAACATCAAACCCTCGGCGGCCTTACCCCCGAAGCTCCGACCCAGGAAAAGGGGCAAACGAGGAGGAATTTGAAGCAGGATTAGAAGACGTCCCTTCAAACCACCTCTCCCCTCCATCATCCTGCCAAATGTCTGGTCCCTCCACAACAAGATGGATATGCTACATGCTCGATGCCTCCTGGAAAGGGCCTTCAGAGACATGTGCACCATCGCCCTGACCGAAACCTGGCTGGGCGGGTCGATATCCGACAACGAGGTAACCCTGGACGGCTTCACCATCATCAGGTCGTCCAGAACGGCTCAATCCGGGAAGATGCGGGGAGGGGCCAACGACAGATGGTGTACTAATATCAAAATCCACCAAAAGATATGTACGCCTAATCTGTAGATGCTGACTGTGTCCCTACGCCCCCACTATCTCCCCAGAGAATTCTCCACTGTTGTGACCAGCTGTGTCTACATTCCCCCAAACACCAAGGCTGCATCCGAGCTAGTAGCTAAAGAAGCTAACTTGATGCTTCCTAAATATCCGGGGGATACTGGACACTGTTCTGCCATCATTTCACCAGTATGTTGACACCCCCACCAGAAGGGATAACATTTTGGATTTATGTTACAGCAACATTACCGAAGTTTTCCGAGCACGCTCCTACCCTCCACTCGGACTCGCGGATCACAACATGATCATGAGACATACAGCGCCCCTCAATGGGATGGAGGACGCCATCGCCTCCAACACAGGAGCCCCACAGGGTTGTGTCCTAAGCCCCTTCTTATACACCCTATACACAAACGACTGTACCAGCCCCTCACCCAACACCATATTCCTCAAATACGCAGACGACACAGCTATTCTTGGCCTCCTCACAGACACTCACTCAACCCAAGAATACCTCAACACCACCGCTGGACTGGCCATCGGGCATACTGGGCATTTGCCCGGTGGGCCGATGGTGAATTTGGGCCAATGGGCCGTGATTTTTTTTTTTTTTTTAGTAAGTAAATACCTATTGGTACACAAAACACGTGGATCGGCCCATTAGTTATGATTGACTCTGGGCTGGACCAATTACAGCCGAGGGCCGATGCCCCCTCCCTCTTGGGCCTGGCTGTCAATCAATCAGTCATTCAGAGAGAGAGGAGATCGTCAAAATGGACAGCAAGAAACGGAAAGGAGGCGCGGAAAAAAATCAAGATAAAAAGAGGCAAGCCCTTCAGGCAGGTGCGGCAAAATGTGTTAAAATAACACAGATGTTTGCTGGTGGCTATGGTGGAGCTTCCTCTTTGGCAGCAGCAGCATCCGAAGTAGCCGCAGGTTACGATAGCGGAGGTGGCCGTCAGGTGGATGAGGGGAAGGGGAGGCTGGAGGAGGAGAGACCCGCGGCCGCAACGCAGCGTTATGTCACCGGCCCGCCCGCCCCTCCCTCAGACCTCAGTTTGGTCTCTCACGACAGACGGACTGATGACAGAAACTACTTTGAACGAGTTAAAACGGTCTTTGGGGAACATCGCCATGAATATGGCTTGTTTATAACGTCTTGTTGTTAGTTTACGTTCACATTTAGAAACCAAATCTTTTGAGTTAAGTCATCTTAATCCTGGGATGGTCACTCGTCCATTATTTAACTGCTAACTTTGTCAGTGTTCCCAAGTAACGTCAACATTAGCCATAATGTCCTGTCATCTCATTTCAGCACGTATGACACATATTAGATATTATGTGCAGTAATGTCTTATCAGGAGAATGATAGTAGCTACATAGAGTAGTGCGGCAGGTGAAGCAGTGAAAGGTGGAGAGACTGAGGAAGCTCAGGTGAGGTCTTAAATTGATCACTGAAATATGTATTAGCCCGTTATTACTTTTTAAACATAAACAATTTTATTATGAGAAGAACTGTAATTCATTCAGGGAAAAGATAGGAGTGCCAGGTGGAGCTTCAGGGTGTGAGGTAAGGTTTAAAAATCATATTATTGATTATAATAGATCCAGAAAGGAGAACAGGTGAGGACTGATGTCAAGTTGATTTTTTTAAAGATAAATTTTCAATAATTATTTTCCACATTATCTATCTCTGTCCATCTGTAATTATCACCATAGTTATGTAATGTAATAATAATGACAATAGTAATGATAATGGTAATAATATGAAAATCTTCAAACTTATATAGTACTGTTCTATGTATATACTATACATACATTAGATCATTAAACACTGCACAGTATAATACACAAGTACGCTCTGTAGTCTGGCTCAATGTCCCGCCTACAGCACAATTACAATCAATCAGTTACAATCAATCAGCACAGACACACTAGGTGCGTTCGAGATGAGCCAGGCCTGCGCAGAATCAATCACCGGCGATCGCCGCACAATGCATGCCGCTTAGATTTGTGTCCGACTTGATCCCGACTTGCTCCGACATCATGCACACGTGGGCAACGATAACCTCACGAGATCGAGGTGGCTTCAGTTTTCAGAGCCAGGCGCCGCATGTTTTCATTCATAGGCTTCATTGTCTTCACCAATACCTGGTGGGCCGGTCTCGGCTCAGAAATGCCCGGGCCGATTTTTTGTCCCAGTCCAGCCCTGCTCAACACGGTCTCTCACTTTACTCAGTGGTGCGGAAAAAACTATCCTAAATTCAACGTCAGCAAAACAAAGGAAATGGGTTTTGGCTCCCCAAAACCCTACCACTCTTTGTTTCTCAATGTGCCGATGACAATGTGCTATATATGATGATAGAAGCTGTGAAAAAGAATTTCCCTAAGGGGACAACAAATAAACTGACTAACTAATTAACTATAACATGGAGCTAAAAAGGCCCAGGCAGTCCTTTCTCTCTGAGATTATCAACAAAAATAACAACAATGCACAGACCTTATTTACTGTTGTTGACAGACTGACAAACCCATCTGTGTCAGTCCCCCCTGAACTGCTGTCCACTGAGGCATGCAATGACTTTGCTTCTTTTTTCAGAGACAAGATTTTAAAGATAAGAAAAACAGTCTGTAACTCCAACACAGTGGAGTTTCACCTGTGCCTCATAAAACTACTCCAGTTAATTTAGCACTTTTTCACCCCTTAAATTATGCAACTTTGACAGACATAGTCAGAAATTTTAGGTCCACTACCTGCTGCCTTGACATTCTGCCTACAAGCTTTTTAAAGATGTTTTTAACTGCATAGCATCAGATATACTACAGATAGTCAACTGTTCTCTTCAGTCAGGCCTTTTTCCAATGGCCCTGATGACTGCAGTCATTAAACCTCTCTTAAAAAAGCCTAATCTGGATGCCTCAGTAATACATAACTACAGGCCTGCATTCGACACAGTTGACCATAAGATACTGCTCAACAGACTGGAAAAGTGGGCAGGACTTTCTGGCATTGTCCTAAATTGGTTTAAAGCGATATTCCACTTTGGGAGATTAACCCATTCAGTATATACTCACCACCATGTTGATGTGATGGTGGATGAAAATCTTCAATTTCCAAAACAGTCCTGGAGAAACAGGGTAGCAGCCTCATCCAGTACAATGGCAGTGAATGGTGGCCACGGATAACAGTTTAAAAATAGCACACAAAATCTGACAGAACTGCGTACAGGGTTAGCCAAAACAGTGATTAGTTCATTTTCTGACTCAGATGCCCTACACATAAATCTATAAATCAGGTTTCGTAAAACAGCAGAGCAGGTAGGAACCCCAACACTGGCAAACATATGGCTTGCACTGGAACTTCTTGAATGGAGCTTCTTGAAGAGCTTCTTGAAGCTCTTAGCAGCAGCCTTATGCTGTCATTATAAGCCACTGTGAGTTTTCTAGTGCTTCCTTGTTTATAACGACACCACAGATGGGCAGTATACAAAGGTGTACAATACGCTCTAAAGAGTGAGATCTTCACAGATACAGAGCACATACTAAACTTACGACACAGCATGTTGGCTTGTGCATACAGCTTCTGACGCTGCCTGTAGATATCCTTGTCATCAGACAGGTCATTTGCAATAACATGGCCCAAATATGTAACCTCACTGCACACACTAAGTACAGTGCCAGACAGATAGAAGTCAGGGAAAGTTGACTGTCTGTCTTCTCTACTTCTGACAATCATGATCTTACTCTTTTTAGCGTTGTATTTTATATCAAAGTCAGCACCATACTGTGTGCATGTTCTCAGAAGCTGTTGGAGACCAGCACTACATGGACTAAAAATGACCAAATCATCTGCATACATAGGATTATTAATTAGTAAGTCCCCAACCCTAGAACCTGTATCACATGCATTTAAAATCAAAAACAAGTCATTCATATACATATTAAAAAGAAAGGGAGACAGAATTCCGCCCTGGCGAACACCATTGGTCACGTGGAAGGGAGTTGAGGTTACCTTCCCCCATCTCACTCTCATTGTCTGATGCGAGTACCAATAAACCAAAATTCTAATTAAAAATCCAGGGACCCCACTTTTAGTTAATTTTAAAAATAATTTCTCATGATTAACACGATCGAATGCTTTAGAAGCATCAATGAAGCACATGAACATAGTGGAATTTTGCCTATTATATTTATCTAAAATTTCCTTTAATGCAAAAATACATAAATCAGTGCCATGCTTTCGTTTAAAACCAAATTGGTTGCCATTAGACAGGACATACCTCTCAAGTCTACTCAGTAGAATTGTCTCCAGCACTTTGGACATGACACTGGCCAGAGCTATTGGCCTGTAATTATCAGAGCTGTTCAGCTTCCCCACTTTGTCTTTGATAACTGGTACTAGCATAACAGAGAGCATAGAATCAGGTAACACTCCATGTACAAAAAAACCTGTGTAGCATAAAGCCACCAGAGGACACAGTTTCTTACTGGCAAGTTTAATATGTTTAGCTGTAAGATTATCCAGACCACAGGCCTTATAATCTCTTAACTTCATTATTGCTTCATGGACTTCAGCAACAGTGACAATAACATCATCATTAAACTCATTAAACATTGTCCACTACAAAAAGATTACTTTTTACACAGTTTAACAGTTCATAATATTGATTCTGCCATAACTGTGAAATATCATCAGAACCACTCACACCATCTATATTAGACAGGAGCAATATTTTGCAATTATTAATACTTCTTATTTCTTTCCAGAAGTCATTAACATTATTTTTTTGCAGCTTCCTTGCCAGTGAATCTGACCTCATAGTATTTTCGTTTATTTTAATATAGCGAAGTACATATTTAAATCGAGCATTAGTGCATTTTTTTATTTTCAAACAAGGGGCCATGCCTGCTTTTGCCTGACTCAGCCCATTTTTTAAAAGCATTTCAGGCCTCTGCATGGAGCTCTTCTACATGATCCTTCCAACCTGGCTTAGCATTACACACTTTTGTCTTATATTTATATAGAGGCCTGCTCGAGATATCGAGAGACTCCACAATAGCTTCATAAGTGTTTAAATAAATAAGTGTTTGTGCGGACATTCGTGCCAGTCAGTTTGACAGCTTATATCGGCTCGTCATCAGTTATTGACGTCGCTTCAGACTGACGCTGTGCAACAAGGATTTTTCATTTCAGAGTTTTGTCTCCTCCGTCCTCGCATCTCTTTCTCGCATCCCTCTTTCATTTCCTCGCTGGGTGGAGCTAAGACGCGAGTGGAGGAGACGAGGAGAGCAATTTACCGAATGAAAAGCACCCACAGAGAGACAAATAAGGAACCACAAGAAACAAAGGGGAGGGGAAACAGCTGACACATAAGGAGGGAAGGAAAAGCACAGACTATAACAGATGTCCGCTCTCTCTTTGCCACCATCCCCTCATTAAAACGTCTCAGAGCAGCGAGTACCTGCACAGCAGAGTGAAAAGGCTTTTATTTAACTTCAGCACTCTGCATGATGCTGAGTGATTCAGTCAGAGTCACAGTACAGCTGCTGAATCTGAACATATTTATGTGAGCTCACAGATGTTTGCTGTCTCTCAGTAACACAAAAAATGATAACATGTTTTCCTGAGACAAAGCCAACTTTCAAATCCAGTATTTCCACAGACTGTTCTCTGCTGTGTTAGCTTTGGCAGGTCACAGCAGCACTAGTTTCTGTTCAAACATTCACAACATTAAAATGAAAAGGTGTTAATAAATCAGTGTTGTTGTGCTGTCTGTCTGTCTGTCTGTCTGTCTGTCTGTCTGTCTGTCTGTCTATCTATCTATCTATCTATCTATCTATCTATCTATCTATCTATCTATCTACAGTCTGTCAGGCTGTCTGATCACAGGTGAAGGCTGTACTTCTCTGGCCTCAGCTCTGAGATCCAACCCCTCCCATCTGAGAGAGCTGGACCTGAGCTACAATCATCCAGGAGACTCAGGAGTGAAGCTTCTGTCTGCTGGACTAAAGGATCCACACTGGAGACTGGACACTCTGAGGTATGAACAGTCAGGGGAGTCATTATTTATGCAATCTGAGGCTGGACAAGCTGTTTTATTTCTGTAAAGTTTGTATTTAATGTGTAACTGAAGCATTTTAAACATTCAAACTTTGCTTCCTCAGCCCAGGAAAGGAAACATAAAGTCCCACCAGGTAGACAAAGTTGTCATTTGTAGTGATGAAGCTGACAGCAACATGTACCACATGATAATCTGGATTTAAAGGAAGATGATCAGACTTTGTGTGTTAGTAGAGTTACATTATCAGAACATTTCAATGTGCTGCTCACTGCAGGACTTCAGAAAAGACGCCACTGAAGATGATGATTTACTGGATATGGACCCAGATAGATCCAAACAGCGTGTCATGCAGCAGAAGTTAACAGACAGCAGTCAGTCAGTCTGCTGTGTTAGGGATGTGTGTCGTAGTACACGCCCATTTTCATCAAAGACAGTCTGCAAAATATGTCGTCGGCCTCGTACTTCTGCTGCTGTGGGCAGTGATAGCAGGGCCGCACCAAAATAACGATGAATAGTGTCTCCTTCTGTTGACGTAACCTCATATGAAACACGATCGAAAAGAGGAGAGTGAATGTTTAAATGTTGCATTTTAGCTTTTATTCAGATTTCTACGTCCAACATTTGAGATGTAAAACCAGCCCACTGTGTGTACTTATTTTTTTCTGACTACTCAGGCATTGAAAAAACAAAAAACAAAAAAACTTTGAGAATGTAAGGAATACTGCGTCTTTTTATTTTCTTTTGACTCGAGAGAGCAATGCACAAAGCATGTTTGCATGTTCACTGTGTTATTACAAAATGCACAGTCCTTTACATTATATTATCTAATTTTATCTTAATAAACTATATTCTAAGTTCAACTAATGAATGATTTGGTTTCTTCAGGTGTCAGACATTATCAGGATACTTTTCAAACTCGCAGCATTATCAAATTATATATCGTGATAAATATCAGTATTGATCAATACAGGAAACATTATCGTGATAATATTTACTGTGAAGGTTTTTTGTTTTATGATCTGCACAACATTAGAACACAGTTCACTGTAATAAACATTTTCATTATTATATCTTGATCTTGTGATTTTGCATGTTTGTTATGAGGAGATTAGTTCTGGACAATATATCAATATTATATATTTAGTCTCATATTTTATAAACTGATCAGAAAAACTTGCATTTGTGGGATGAGCAGGAAGTGACATGTGACAAATTTCCATGTTGATGTCAAACAGATTTCTGTAGTCAGTCAATGATCCGTTACACCTCGAATCCATCGTCTTTTTATTAAAGGAACAATCAGAAGGTTTGTCAGTTGTTGTTCATAAACGCACCAGAAAGATGGTTGAGTGTTGAGTCTCATTCCCAGGACGTCAAATACAGACGTTTGTGTTGGTAAATAATGAGAAAATATGAAGGTACAGGAGGAGGGCGGAGCCTCTGCTGATGGAGGCGCCGCCACACACTTCTGTTGGGTCGAAGGTGATGATTGACAGAGAT
>JAJHUR010108800.1:758-12076 GCA_027495735.1 Lutjanus campechanus | reverse complement strand
TTTTTTCTTTTTTAATTCCAGGGCTTTCATTTTTTTTTGCATCTGTGTGACCAAAAAGGCGAAATGCAGTGTATCGTGTATGTGACAGTGGCTGTGAGGGCGCCTACCGCACAGCAGCTGCATCCAGGCGCAGGTCTTGTAAACGGTGGAGGTGTTGCAGAAGAAGAAGAGCGCCATGCAGGCGATGCAGCTGAGGATCAGCACCATGGACAGCAGCACGAACACCGAGGCCGCCTTGAAGGCTCCGGACGGGATGGAGCTGAAGTCGGAGAAGCTGCCCACGCAGGTGAGCTCCCGGCTGGGCGACGGCCCGGTGCCCACGCAGTAGTGGAAGAGGCCGAAGTAGCCGGCCTGCGGCGTGTTGACGCTGTCGCCGATCCAGTAGGGCTGGATGAACACCACCACGTTGACGATGGCGAAGCAGATGGTGAAGATGGCCCACAGCACCCCGATGGCCCGGGAGTTGCGCATGTAATTGTCATGGTAGATCTTGGAGGCTTCTTGGGAAGGCAACATGTTTGGTCGTGTTTTTTTTTGTTTTTTGTTTGTTTTTTTCTCCCTCTTATATCTCTCTTTCCACCCCCGTCCTCCTCCTCTTTAAGAAAAAAATGTAAATTTAAAAAAACATCAACAACAAAAAAACAAAAAACAGACAGCTCCACAGCCTCACTGAAAAGATCTTGTATTTCTTTCTTTCCCTTCTTTATATCAAAGCTTTCCTGCGCTAAAAATTCTCCCGCTTTGGCTGTTTCTTAAAGGCTATTAAACGGGCCTACATAAGCACACGATACAAATGTAACCTGCAAATATGTGTGTGATATGACAAGACTAAACATTGTAAAAATGAATGCTACATTGAAGCAATACAAAAAAAATCATAGCCTACCTATACCACTAATGAATAATTTACCAGGACCAGTGATTCAACATTGCTGTCTAAGGCTCGTTTCCTTGGGGCTACACCATGAATGATTTAAAAAACCCATCCAAATAAGATTCTCTTTATTTCACAGTGGTCGGGTGGAGGGAGGAGGGGGGGTTAAAGCTGTTTTTCATCCTCATCCATCAGTCCACGGCGATCTTCTTCAGGATGTCCTTTATTACCATCCGTGAGATGAGATGTTTGCCTGTAGCGCCAGCGGTGGACCCCGTTTTTACCTTCCGAGGCATCCGTGGGGTGCTCCCCTTCCTTCTCCCTCTGCTCGCCCTCACTGTCCACGCAGCATGTGGAAAATCAAACAGGATGAATGGAGAACGGAAAAAAAAAAAAAAAAGAAAAATCGAGAACAGGCTTCAACGCGGACCCTCTGTCAAATTTCAACAGTCCTTTCTCGTAAATCCGACATCCTCCACCGCCTCGACTCCATTATCATCATGGTTTTTGTCGTAGCCTTTATCCAGTATGTCTCCTCTCCCTCTCTCCCTCTCCCTCTCTCTCTCTCTCACTCTCTCTCTCTCTTTCTCCGTCCTCCTCCTCCCGTTCCTCTGCGCGCCCCCCGGAAGATGCTGATGTTGTACTGATGACAGCGATGGAGCGCGTTCACGTGCGCGGGCACGGCAGCAGCAGCAGCAGCAGCAGGGACATTTCCATCAAAGCGCGTCTCCGCCTCGTGTTCACCTTGAATTTGAAATTAGACCAACAGATATTCGCTCACGTTTGGATAAACAACGAGCGCTTTCACGAGAAACAGCACAGAGCCCTGCTGGATAGTTTGACTCATGTGCTGTTTGAGGAAATGGAGTCAAACCTGAAATGAAAATACTCCAGTCCTGTTAAATTCCAGCTAATTTACAACAGTCTTCCGTGAATGCAATGTTGCTTAAGCTGAAATAATCCTTTAAATCAGCTTACAGAAACATAGGCACAGTATTAGAGTCAGGCATGAGAAAAAAAAATCAGAGGAGGAAGATTTTTTTTTAATTATGAGTGTTGAGAAAAGTCGAAAGTTGAGAGTAAATTTGAAATGTAATTTGTAATGAGCTGAAATGTAAAATGAGGTCAAAATGTTCAGAATAATAGAAATTATGAGAAAGAAAGTCAACATGTTGGGAATAAAGTGGAAATGCTGAGAAAAAAGTTGAAACGTTGAGAATAAAGTCGAAATGTTTAAAATATAGGCAAAATATTGAGAAATACAGTCAATATGTTGAGAAAAAGTTGAAATGTTCAGAATAAAGTCGAAATGTTGAGGGGAAAAAAAGTAGAAATATCGGGAATTAAGTGGAAATGTTGAGGAAAAAGTCAGAAGGTTCAGAATAAAGTTGATATGTAGAAGATGTTGGGGGGGAGTCAAAATGTCAAGGATAAAGTTTAAATATTGATAATGAGGTCGAAATGTTGAGACAAAAAGTAGAAAAAAGTCAAGAATTAAGTCGAAATGTTGAAAAAAAAAGTTGAAATGTTAAGGAAAAAAGTTGAAATTTTTCAGTCAAGTTTATCAAGGATAAAGTTTATAAATTGACAAATTGACAAAATGTTTAACAAAAGTCAAACTGTTAAGGACAAAATCATAATGTCGAGATTAAAGTCGAAATGTTGAAAACAAAGCCAAAATGGCGAGAAAAAAGTCAAAACATTAAGAATAAAGTGGAATTGTTGAGAAACAAGTTGAAATGTCAAGAAAAAAGTTGAAAAACCATTTTGACTTTATATTGTTATACTGTTTCTCTGCTCACCTCTGTGAAGATGCTGATGTTCTTCTACTGACAGCGATGGAGCGCGTTCATGCACGCAGGCACAACAGCAGCAGCAGGAGGAACATTTGCATCAAAGCGCGTCTCCACCTTCTGTTCACCTTGAAATTAGACCAACAGATACTCCCTCACGTTTGGATGAACAATGAGTGTTTTCAAGGAAAGGACCACAGAGTCCTGTTGGATAATTTGACTCATGAACTCCATGTGATGTGACAGGATGTTTGTTTGGTTACTGTGAGAGGTGATGGAGTCAAACCTGAAATTAAAATACTCCAGTCCGGCTAATTCAGTCTTCAGTCAATGCAATGAAGCTGAAGCTGAAGTGATCCTTTAAATCAGCATACAAGAACGCAGGCACAGTATTAGAGCCTCTTAGAAAAGAGGAGGATTTTTTTATTTGGAATGTCGTGAATAAATTTGAAACGTTGAGAAAAAAGTTGAAAAGTTGACGCCAAAAAAGAAGTTGAATTGTTGAGAATAAAGTCAAAATGTTGAGAATAAAGTCGAAATGTAAAGAATAAAGTTGAAATGTTGAGAAAAACACACTGAAATGTCGAAAATAATATTGAAATACTGAGAATAAAGTCGAAATGTCAAGAATAAAAGTCGTACTGTTAAAACGCTGACAAAGAAAAGGCCAATATGTCTAAAATAAAGAGGAAATATTGAGAAAAGAAGTCAAAATGTCAACACTAAGGTTGAAATATTGAGAATGTTGAGAACAAAGTTGAAACGTTGAGGAAAAAAGACTGAAATGTTGAGGGAAAAAAGTCATACCATTGACAGGTTGAGAAAAGCAGTCAAAAGTGTTGAAAATAAGAAGAAGCTGAAATGCCATTATGACTGACCAGTCTTCTCTTCCCCGGAAGATGCTGATTTTGTACTGGTCTCTTGTACGGACACAGCAGCTTTTGAAACAGAAACAATTACATCAAAGTGCATCTCAGCCTTCTGTTCAACTTAAATGTGAAATCAGATCAAGAGATATTCCCTCACAACTTTATCTTCAACATTTTTGACTTTTTTTAAATCAACATTTTGAATTTTTTTCTTGACATTTCAACTTTTTACTCATCATTTTGACTTTATTTACAGAATTCCTGCTTTATTCTCGACATTTCAACTTTATTCTTAACATTTTGACTTTATCCTCAACATTTCGACTTTTTTTTCTTATCACTTTGGCTTTGATCTCGACATTTCAACTTTTCTGTCAACACTTCGACTTCATTATTGACACTTCAGCTTTTTAAACTCGACATTTTTCTCAATTTTCAAACAGCATTGTTGTCCTTATGCCTGGGCTTAATGCTCTTCTGCCATGTGTTTAACATGTCAGTCTAAATTAAACACATGTAAACAGCGGTGATCATTTACTGGAGTAAAACCCGCAGGACTACAATGTACTATGTGCAACATTTCAATAAAAACGTGGGAACACGGAAATGTCAGTGTCCACACAGCCTCTTCAATTCCTTTTTGATGCAGCATCACATCAAAAGTCTGAAGATTCCATCAGACTGTATGTCATTTTTTAGTATTAGTATTAGTATGTTTTGAGCATGTAGTGTGTTCCAACTGGATAATGTGTGGATTTTGTGCACACAAGAAATGTGTGGATGTGTTCTATATTTGCAAGAATTTCTGAGATGATTGGACCTACTTATCTGCACAAAATGCATTGCACCTCTCATTTAGGAATAGTTAAGAGGAAAAAAATGAGAGCACACATATAATTAATGTACTGTAGAAAAAACATTTAACCGGTAACGTCGTCGCTGATACAGTCATGTGATGCAGAGAAGAGGTATTGCTTTGGTATGCTTCAGTGTGTACAGTCTGCTGGTGACGGCATACTGAAGAGTTCATTTATGGTGGTGCTGGGAATAAAATCAGTGGATCATCAAAGTCAGATGAATTCATTTGTGGACCCCAAATTGTGAATATTCATGGTAAGCCATTCAATGATGAAGCGGTGGACCGACCAGCTGACATTTTCATCTCGAGAGTCATCTGCTAACATGGCTAAAATTCTAACCAGATCAAGCAAAGAGATTTGGGGGATATTTTGCTTCCATAACATTTATTCTTTCAGATTAGTTGAAAGAAAAATGTCCAAAATGCACATTTAGGTGTTTATTTTAGTCGAGATTTCTGATCTGGATTTGTATATTTAAACGTGCCATTTCAGAAAACTTGTCATTCTAAAATTAACTGTAAGTCACCAACTGCATGGGGAATTTTCATGGCAATATGTGCGAGTTGATTACTTTTATCCTATTCACTTGACTACTTTTTTTGTCTAAAATTTCACAATACATATTTTTAAAGACCATTTTCTCAAAATGAGTCTTTTCTCTTAGAAATCTGCACTTCAGTTTTATTCCTATCTGAATTCTGAAGACTCAAATATGTAAAAAATAAAAAAATAAAAAGAAATATATATTGCTAAGCCTGTCAAGCTTCCCATCCACCAGTGATAACTGGCAGATTTAAAAAAAAAAATGTGTTGGGCTTTTATGGCTTTATTTGGATAGGACAGGTATGTGGGAGAGAAAGTCAGGGAAGTAAACTGAAGCATGCTACTCATTCTGTGCTGACGACCACTGATTTTGTTGTTTTTTGCTTAAATGATGACTCTAACTAGCAGATTTCATAAGTGTAGCTGGCTAATGCAAACTAATGCTGATGCTTAAACTCACTGAGTGAACTGAAACATACATGCATACATGATGTAACGCTAAAAGACTAAGGCTAACACTACATTTAGGGCAAACATCTGTCAGACTATGAAATACGACACTTCCATGTATATGACAGACGACAGAAATATACTCGTTAATGTTAGAAAAGTGCAGGCATTAAAATAGTGCAGTGGACCTTATGATGCCCACCAGACCAGCCGGACCACGTTTGCCACAGGTGCTGGAGTAAGAGCTAAGCTAACCCTGCTCAAACCTCAGAGAGAGAGCCAGAGAGACATAAGAGAGTCATTGTCTGTCCATTTTGACTTTACTAGTCCACTTTGACACCAGGAATACGGCATGAATTTGGCAAATCTAACAGAGGTTTGGCTGAAGGTAATATTACTGCAAGTAATAAGCTAGCATTAGTTAGCCGGACTTGCTAATATTTGCAGCTGACATGAGAGCAGATTAAGTTTAATCCATTCCCCACGTGAGTGCTCTTGTGTTTTATGTTTTTTGAGAGACAACAAAAAAGTCGCCACCATCCAGAACAACTGAGTATTGTTCTTCTCAGAGCCCCATGCACATGCGGCGCCCTAGTCAAGTAGATAATACCTCATTTGCACATTTACAGTTTTTTTTTCAACTGCTAACAAGCATTGGTCAATAGTGAAGCCTTTTCCCCCAAATTCTTCCTACAGTCTGTATTACTAACTTGCATCTTGTTTTGCAGGCTGTGTGGAGTTTTGACACTGTATTAATAAAAGCTGTAAATATAACTTTTCAGAAAAATAATTGAAAGTAATCAGCTGGGGATGATGCAGAATAGTGATTACTGGGTAACGTGTGAACACTACACAATCTCCTGACATGATGAACATGAAATGACTGCTGCTCTACAGCAGAGTGCATTACGCTACCCACTTGTGTGTTCTTTATTCAGCTCTATTTTTTTCTTCAGGGCCAGATGTTGCCTTAACTATTGAAGCCTTCATTCTCTGTCCATTAAAAGCTCCGTTACTCACTCTGGGGAGAAACGCATCTGCCCTCCAGCTAGCACATTCATGGGAAACTAGGCCAAGACGGTGGTCTCTGACAGAGTGTGTGTGTTTTAGAGGTGGAACATACAAAGACCGATGTGTATGATGTTTACCGTAGGGCCCTAAATTTGGTCCTGAAGCGGGTTGTGTGTGAGTTTGAACAAAATAAATAAGGAGCTGAGGTCCTTAGAGGAACAAAAGCACATTCCTTCATGTTCCCACATGCGTAGCAGTTCATATAGAAATCTGATTATTAATAATGCACCGGATTCATCCTTTCTGTCATATCTTGTGGCCGCAGCGTACGCTCAGAACACACGTAGCACATCTGGATGCTGTCTAAACAAACATGTATTTTTGCCCTCCACTTCCACACGACTCAGACTATCTTTCTTCATCCCGAGGCCTGCTGTCATCTGTTAGCAGCAGCAGGGGAGTTGACAAGCTGTGTGTGTGCGTGTGTGTGTGCGTGTTTTCCTGTGTGTGGGGATTTATGTGTGCCACTGTGTGTGTATGTGTGCTAAAATTGGCAGAGTGAGAGCAAAAGGTACAGTGAGGCTGCTGAAGTGAGGACATGTCAGTGAGGAAAATAGACTTGTACACAGCGAGGGGACGCCTCCTGAGAACCGAGAGGTGTTTTTCAGAGAGAGGGGAGAGAGGAAAAGAAAGGGTTTGTGGATTCAGTGTGTGTTAACGTCCGCATGACTGCACTCGTGTGTTAAAAGCCTCATGCAGCTGTAAAACACCTCATGAGAATAAGAGGTGATCACAGCGTCTGTGTGTTTGTCCATGTGTGTGATTTTTTTTTTTCTGAATGATTTTCCCCCACTGTTATTATTGTATATTAATTATACATGACACATTTTTAGATCGTGTAGTATGTGTGTTTAACACACAGTGTCTCCGTGCACGTTTCCATCTCAGCACACAGGGCTTGTTCACATGATCTTGTCTTAGGCTGCCATCTGTTGGAATAACAGCGAACTGCAAGTACACAATGAGAAAAGTCCACGGTTGTTTCCTAATAATGATCCATCTTAAGTTAAATCTTCGCACATTTCTTTTTTCTTTTCTTTAATTAGTTGAAAGACAAAAGACAGAACATCGACAGGACAGTACAGACGAAACAAAATTGTGAATACAGGACAGGACAGCTGGCCATGAAGTGCGAGAACCCAAACATCATTAATCGTCCGGGGTTGTGTTGGTTTTGCGCGCGTGAGTGTGTGTGTGTGTGTGTGCATGCATGTGTAGACAGGGAACAGATATGTGAGATATATATGAGGTGTATAGGGAAGAGAGAATGGGAGTGGGGGAAGAAAAGGCAAGTGTGGCAGGACAAAAATGAATGAGTAAGGATGAAATAATGGCAGCACTGACTAATAGCGTGTGTGGAAAAAACAGGACAGGTTAGGCTAGTGTTTAGTCTGTATGGTTTGTTTTTCCTCCTTCTCCGTTCTTTTCTTTTTGTGTGTTCATTGTTGTTTTTTTCCCTCTTTTCTGCCATTTTATTTATTATGTTTTATGCTGGTCCCTGCTTTGGGTCACCCTGAGACCCTTCCAGGAGGGAGCTGGCCCATTTTGGTTGGATCCTCTGCTAAACTGGCCCCAGACCCTGGAGGAGGAGGCCTGTTTTTAAGGGAGCCAGCAGTTAAACTTGGTAGTAGCTTTGTTGAGTGGAGGAACATAATTATCTGCCCCTGAACCCTGTGCCACCCACAGGTCACAAACACCACCCCCACCGCACCCATAGGGTGGTGAAGAGAAGTAAAATGAAATATGTGTATTTAAATAAATAAAACAGTCGGAATTGCACCTCATCTGAGATTGTTTTGTCTGGCAAAGCCATTTGTTGACTGAGGAAACTTGAATGAGGAAAAAAAAGACAAAACAAAACAGAAAAAATTGAAAATGAGAAGAAGAAAAAAAAAACAGAAACGTGTTTTGTGTCTTATACATTATTAATGATTAATAGATTTTCAACTATAGGTTAAAGAAAATGCACAAAATCTGCTACCCTTGCTTGGAGATGTGACTGTGACCACTGTTGAAGAAAAATATTCTTTCGGGTCCAAAATCTTTGGCTGGTTCAAGATGAGCTTTGTTCACTGTGCAGCAGAAACAGCCTCACAACACGGTGGCATGATACCGTCTGCTGGAGCAGGGCTGTTTCTCAGGTTACATACAGTTTTACAGGAAATCACAATAAGATCAGAATGCAAAATTTCACCAGAAGGGAGGAAACGAGCTCCCTGAACCTAAATATGAACTAAACCAGTGTAATTACAAGTCTGTGTAATAACAAACAATGGGTTATTGTTATCAAGAAGGACACACACTTGTATTGTAAAGCCACAGACTAAGAGGGGAGAGTGGCTGGGGGGAGGTACAGGTGTGATTAAGGGGGACAACTGGGCTCTCCACACAATACAACAAAAAGTTCATTCACAGAGGTATGTTAATTAGTGTAAGAGGCTGACTCAGCAGAGATACTCAGATTAAGAATATACAAAGAATCATACTAACATAAGAGTAAAATTGGACAGAAATAAAATATCCTCTTCCACACCACTGAGCAGAACAGAGCAGGAGAGTCGGGAGTATTTAGACTAAAGGTTTGAAGAAACAGAAACCCCTTTGATTAAATGCTGCTACTGATAGTTAAAAAGTAACTAATACTCGAGTAGTTTTTAGGATGAATTCTTTGTACTTTTACTTACATATTTTTCTAACACCAGTACTTTTACTTGTAATTGAGCAATATTTTGGTAATGTAACAGTACTTGTACTTGAGTACAGATTTCCAGTACATCAGTTCACACAAGAGAGCCCAAACAGGTCATCTGCATCACAGTGAACCAAATGGAAACAGGGTGTTTCATGTAAACTTACAGACTGTCGAAAGAATGTGGTCAGATGCGGCCCAGGTCACCTCTGAATGTGGTCTGAGCAATCAGATCTCAGTGCGTCCTCGATACGTCTTGGGTGAAATTCGCACCTGTACTCAGAGCTGATCACTTGTGATCAGATCTCCCAGGATTCATTTTACAAAGTGAGCAAAGATCACAAAAAAGGGTTACAGCACAAGTGTTAGTGTGTGTATCTGTGAAAAACCATTTCACTCTTATGGTTTCTAGTTTTTCAATTTTCTCTTACACAGGGCTGTTATATATATTTGTTATGTATACTTGTCTTGATTTGTTTGTGTTAGAGTTAGGTCTGCATTGGTCATGATCACCACCACGTTTCTGCAGTGGCCCGTGACTTTCACGGCCACCATATAGTAAGGTCGTCCTACCAGTTTGGAAGAAGAGAGTGAGAAGAGGTGCCTGCAATCTGCAAACTCGCTGCTAGATGTCACTAAATCCTACACACTGCTCCTTTAATTAATTAAGTTATTTTTATTACAGTTGTTTGTTACAGAAGTTTTGGGTCGTACATCTTGCATGTTAAATTTGTTAGGAGGATGAGGGTTAAATGAAATTAAAAAAATAAGAAAGTATTGTGGTTTGGGGTTTTCTTAGTCACTTCCTGTTTTATTTTGGTATATTTTCCTTTGTGTGTCCTTGTTGGTTTTACTTCCTGTCTTTGTCTGTGTTCCCGCTCTTTTAGATGACTGATATTTTTCACCTGTTCTTGACTGCCCTCACCTGTGTCTTGTTATCCTCCCCTCCTGTATTTAATCCTGTGTATTTACCCTCTTAGTTGCTAGTTTGTCCTCGCTGGTTTGTATGAGCTACCAGTGTTCTTCCTGGGGATTTTTACTTTGTGTTTTTCCTGTTTACTTTTGGATTTGGACTCTGTTTTGGTCTGTGGATTTTATGCCTTTCCTTTTGGATTTGTTGGTTGCCTTTGTTTGCCCTTTTGCTAGCACAGTAAGTTTTGTGTTTTGTATTTTTTCATGAAACTTTTGCACACGTGCACTCCTGTTGAATTCTGCATTTGGGTCGACAATCTGACAGTTCAGTTCTAGGATGGTGGTACAGTAGTGATGCATTCAGAAATCAAACATATGCTGAGTTGTTGAATTTCAGCAGTGACTCAAACTGCTTTAAAAGTGTTACTGCACATACTTTAACATCAGACTTAACCCTTGTGTTGTCTTCGTTTTTTTATAGCACTGGTTGTCCTCCGGGGTCAAATTTGACCCCAACCTGTTTGACTGTTAAAAAAAAACAAAACATCACATTATCACACAAATTTGTGTTTCATCTTTTTAGTCAGCTTCAGACCAACTCATTAACACAAATTTTTAACTTTTTTGGGTAATTTATGGTCACATTTACCTAATTTATATGAAATTAGACCTATTTTTTGAGTTTTAAAAAAAACTGAAATTCTGAATAATTTCAACTACAATAAAAATCAAATGAAAATAAATTGATGGATTATCAGATACTGGTATATGTCAAACTTCCATTAGGATTTTTTTTTTTTAACCCTTTCATTTTTTTTAAATGGCAGCAAATACTAACACTGGTTGTCCTCTGGGGTCAAATTTGACCCCAACTGGTTTGACTGTCAAAAAAACCAAAACATCACATTATCACACAAATTTGTGTTTCATCTTTTTAGTCAGTTTCAGACCAACCCATTAACACCAATTTTTTACTTTTTTTTGTAATTTATGGTCACATTTGCCTCATTTATATGAAATTACACCTATTTTTGAGTAGAAAAACACACAGAAATTCTGAATAATTTCAAATATAGTGAAGATCAGAGGTAAATAAATTGATGGATTATTACAGGCTGGAATATGTCAAAGTTCCATCAGGAAAAAATTTTGATACCATTTCAGAATTTTTAATGGCAGCAAATACTAACACTGATTTGACCCCAACTGGTTTGACTGCTTATACAGCATAAATACACCGATCACGCATAACATTAT